>BQNB010110343.1:2883-22576 GCA_026074375.1 Tanacetum coccineum | reverse complement strand
TAAGGGATTCTACAAAGGATTTTTGAATCTAGGACTCGATTACATTCGAGATGCGAAGATGGATGAATGGCTCACACGCGGGCACATTAGTGTGCATGAGTTGGAGTATGGATCTTTTCAAGTGTTGTATGGATCTTTTCCAATGTGTATCGATCTCTGCGAACTTAACAAGCTAACCGCTAAGAACCATAATCCGCTTTCAAGAATCGACGACTTGTTTGATCAACTATAATGTTCTAGCGTACACTAGAAGATTAACCTGCAACCAGGTTATCATCAACAACTCCCGCTAAAGTGTTTGGTACTGTGGCTTTTACTCCTAGACTTTGGAGACACTACATATACGGTACAAAGTATATAGTGAATACGGATCACAAAAGTATTTAGTATACCCTCGACTAAAAGGAACTTAGCATGAGACAATATCGATTGATTGAGTTTCTCAGTGATTACGATTGCGAGATTTGTTATCAGCCAGGTAAGGCGAATGTCGTAGCCGATTCCTTAAGCCGAAAGGGAAGGATCAAGTCATTACGAGTTTGAGCCTTAATAATGATAATTTACAACAACTTTCCTACTCATACTCTCAGAGCTCAAGCGGAGGCCACTTTTTGAAAGGATAACGGAATTGATCATGTATGAGTCACATAAGTCTAAGTACTCAATTCACCCTGGATTGGGCATGTTGTATCATGCTCTCAAACAACTATATTTTTTGGCCGAATAAGAAAGCCGAAGGCGCCACTTATGTTAACAAATGCCTAGTGTTTTCCAAAGTTAAGACATGATGTCAGATGCCATCATGGTTATTGCAACAACCTGAGTTTTCCACATGGAAAAGGGATCGAATCACAATGGACTTCATCACCAAGTTACCGAGGACATCGAGCGATTATGACTCGATTTGGGTCATCATTAATCGTCTGACTAAATCTGCTCATTTTATGTCGATCAAGGAGTAGACAATATGGAGAAACTTACCCAAATTTACTTACAGAAATCCATTTCCAAACACGGAGTGCCAATATCGATCATCTTCAATAAAGATAGCCGATTTGCATCAAGATTTGGAGTTCACTCTAGAGAGCATTGGGAACTCGTCTGGACATGAGCACTGCTTATCACCCGCAACTCAATGGTCAATAGTGAAAGGATCATTAAGAACTTGGAGAACATGTTGCATACATATGTCATCGACTATACTAATGTGAAGCGTAAACCATTGGAATTTCAAGTTGGAGATAGAGTTATGTTAAAACTCTCGCCTTGGAAAGGCGTAATTCATTTTGGAAAACGTGGCAAACTAAGTCCATGATACATTGGGCCATTCAAAATCCTGGCTAGGATTGTTCTGGTAGCATATAAACTCGAACCACCGCAAGAATTAAGTGGAATCCATAATACCTTCCACGTGTCAAATCTAAAGAAATGTCTGTCTGACGAAAACCTTGTCATCCCATTAGATGAAATCAAACTCGATGACAAGCTACATTTTATAGAAGAACCTGTTGAAATAATGGACCGAGAGGTCAAACAGTTGAAACAAAGCCGAATCCCTATCGTTAAAGTACGTTGGAATTCTCGCCGAGGGCCAGAATATACCTGGGAAAGAGAAGATCAAATGCAACAAAAGTGTCCACATCTCTTCTCGAGCACATAAAACTAAATCACGAGGATGTGATTCCTCTTAAAACTAATATTTAACTATTCGTTTTCACTTATTATTAATTTGATTTTAAATGATATTACTTTTATAAGTAATTATGTAAATTCAATCGCGTAAGCTTAAATCATAAACAATATTAGACTATGATTAGTTTAGGTGTTCTAGACATTTTATTTTCTTATAGTCATATTTTATATGTACTATTGCTATTTTGCCATTTTATATAAACATTGTACGTTTTACATTTTACGCGAACTTAAATCTACGTTTATAGGTTTTAACAACGTGTATGTACTCCGTTAAACTTATAACTCATCTAATATACTTAGTTAGGCTATATTGATAAGTTCTAAGATTTTTATAAGTATAGTACTTTTATGTTACCCGACTTTAAGTTTCGTGACTTAACATTAGTAATTACCGGGACCAAATTATACCCCGTAAAAATCTTACTTATCTTTACAAGCAAGCAACCAAACACCACACCACCTCACCATGAGGTGACGTATAGGTGGCACCACAAGGCCATGTGGCCTTGTGTAGTACTCCTTGTCATAAAAAACAAACACATGTACTTGTTTTCTTTACTACTAAGTTTTCTTAGTTGATATATAAGCTAAATCTATACATAATAAGAGACACACAAGATTAAAGGCTAAACTAGAAGGCTAAGTACAAGAACTCTCTAAGGTTATAACAAGTTTGGTTGAAGATTAAAGACTAAGTTGGTGGTTAGAAGACTTAGGATAGTAGTTCTTGTGTTTCCATCCAAAAATTTGTAAGACTATATTTAGATTTCATGGTTTTCCTTTCCTTTTGATATACTACATACCTTGTGCAAGTTTTATAAGTAATATGACATGATTATGTGTTGTACATACTTGTTACATCAAAAAAATGCAACCTAAACAAGCCTTAGGTAATGGTGGTAAATTCTGTTTTAGACCAGTAGCAAACATGAAGATATTATGGAAAATTAGTAGGTTCTGGGTATTAGGTAAAAATATAGGGATATATCCCTATCTTTTATGATCATTTTGCCGGGTGGCTCGACCCGATTCGATGTCGGATGAATTAGTTATAGCCGAAATGGCAAAGGTGCGTAGATTCTGCACACCTGTAGTAAATGGCTATTAGCTTGAGATTTTTGTATAATGACCCCTAATTATGTAAAACTAAAAGTTGTAGATGACTCAAATATCTAACCATGGTCACTGGTTTGAGCTTAATCGGAGTTACGATTTAAAATGACGGCCATTTCACCAGGACTGATGTTAGTTGTCCAAAAACAGCCATGATCTTTAATGATGTATCGACCAATTTGACCATTTTTCATAAAAGTTGGATTAGTGGGATTTCTAAATTTGTATAGTAGACTTGAATACGGTCTCAGGGATGTAAAAACCTAGTCGAGACCTTTTGCGGTTTAGAAAATATGGTTACTTGAGCGGGGTGTATCTTATTAGTAACTTAATATGAACCAGGATGGTTTAATTGGTAATTTGGCGATTTTTATGAAACCCAAAGTGGTAGGAACCACTTATCGAGAATATGACCCGTTTACCTTCCGTAATTAAATTAAACCGAGACTCGACCATTTTGAACCATTTTCACTTATACCACTTCTATGTCACTCACGTTTTACCAAGAGTCCTTAACGAAACATAACGAATGTTTCCATAAAACGTTTGTCTCGTTAATTACTCTTTCACATATAACTTATAAATACTAAGAACTATATTAATAGGGAATTTCATAATCATATGAGGCCTCTCCGGGGTGTCGTTGGTGATCAGATGGAGGTTTTCCTTTTTGTTTTTCCTGCTAATCTGATGACACCAAATCATTCAAGTATACTTGTCAAGAATAAATTTGTTTGGTTATCAAATTAGCATGTTTCTTGAGTCAATGAAGTTTATTACACACTTTGACTTCTGAGACAGGACAGTAAATTATTGTATTAAATGAAACTAATTGAATCTTTTTAAGTAATATGTTTTAAATAGATAGGTACATAAACTTCATAGAGAAATTTTTTTGTAATGTCAGATCATACAGCTTACACTTAGTTTGCTCAAGGAATATTTGATTATTGGACTGTTACAATAATGTGCAGATAACGAGTAATGGTATATTCAAGAGCCCGTTGCATAGTGTCTGTAGACTCAAAAAAGGAGAGGATGACTGTCGCTATGTTTTGCATGCCTCAAACCGAAAAGAACATTGGACCTGTAGATGGGCTCATCACAGATGAAACACCAAGGTTATACAAGAACATCACATTTACTCTTGACTTCATGCACAAGAATTACCAGCTAGGTAGGAGAGCGATCGACGCTTGTAAGATTTGACTATATATGTACCGGAGATGGTCTTTAAGTTGAAACTTTTAGACCATTATGCATCCCTTTTTCATTACGAAGGTGTAACCAAAATAAGAATACAAACCGCTGTTATATCCTAGTACGTATGGTTGGTTGGTTATATACTTGTCATTTCGATCAAAATTATTCCAAACCTAATAAGCAACATGATTATTTTTCTATTAGCATGTTAACTTCTTCGACTCTTTTTATGTTGCTCATAACCGCCTAAAGTCCTAAACGGTAACTAAATTTCATCAAACTTGCATCATCATTTATATATATATATATATATATATATATATATGAGTTAGAATTAAATAAGAAGTTTTCTTAAAATAAGAAGGATAAGAGGTAACTATAACCGCATATCCGAGATGCACCGACTTAAATTAGATGCATCTTTATAATCTTAGTTGCATTATAACGCATCATAATGTGTTCTCTAGCTTTTAATTAGATGCATATACGTATATTATATGCATTTCATTTTTTCTCTTGTTTTTTTTCCACTGCATGTGCCAAAATCATGAAAATCAATTTGCACCATCTAAGCATCAAATTAACGTTCGAAATTCAAAATGATGCATCTAAATGAATAAAAATGCATATAATGCAAGTCGTTGCATCTCAAATGTGTGATTTTAGTCACTTCTCACCACTTCTTATTTTAATTTACTTATCACTGGATCCCTACTATATATATATATATCCATGCGTGGATAGAGTTTATTCACATATGAGAACCACCGGCAAAGTATCCATGGGAAAGAATGCATACAGCTCACGAAGATGAATGACCAAAATCAGTTGCGGTTTTATGTATTAGCAAACCCAAAGGAAGCACCGAGTAACGACTTGTGTTATACTAAGGCATAACATATGATTTTGCTAAATTGGACAGTTTTATATAAATTTATTTTTCTGACTTTATGATTGTTTCTGTTCTAAATGTTATAATTCAAGAAGCTTTGGAACTTTTTTTGTCATATGCAACAAAATCTTGGTTTAATAGTTGCAACACTCTTAGCCATAACCAAACAAAAAATTATCAATATCATCATCGTTTATTATTATAGCTACTTGTTATTTACATTGATATTATTAGACTTTCAATTCAGTGATCCCACATCGACCAAAAGAAGAACTTATAGTCACTTTATATACTGGAGAAAATTGGTTTGTGTTGTCCCTTCGGGGATGTTCGATAAAATTGAAACGATACAGAGAAGATTAGCATGGCCCTGCGCATGGATGACACGCACAAATTGAGAAATGGTTCAAAAAAAATTTCCCAACTTTCGATTTGAAGAGTAGTTTCTCTTTTTTGTTAGTAGTATGTATTATTAGGCCCATGTATGTATTTAGTTGCTATTGGGTCTAGCCCATTTACCTCATGTATTATGTATTTATACTCATTTGATTAATCATAATAGAGATACGGGAACAATATAATGGTTTTCACTATTAATTACATTTGATTTCCAACTTTAAAAAATATAATTCTTTTGATATAATCAGATGTTGGAACTGATTTCCAACTCGAGTGTACATTGATTATCTTTTTACCACCTTGTTAGTAGTATGCATTATTAGGCCCATGTATGTATTTAGTTGTTATTGGGTCTAGCCCATTTACCTCATGTATTATGTATTTATACTCATTTGGTTAATCATAATAGAGATACGGGAACAATATAATGGTTTTCACTATTGATTACATTTGATTTCCAACTTTAAAAAATATAATTCTTTTGATATAATCAGATGTTGGAATTGATTTCCAACTCGAGTGTACATTGATTATCTTTTTACCAAATTAAGCAGATTTAATGTTTAGTTTTTATCAGTTATGAACTGTTATATTGTTTTGTATGGCTTTTTTTCTAATAAATCTGGTGAATCCCAAAAGGTCGTTGATTTACGTTCATAGACCTTTGTCATAATGTGCAGTTGCAAAGTCTGACAAATATGATTACATGTTGGTCTGTACAGATTCAAATACATGTGTAAAGGAGTTGTTTATCGAGAACTCCAAACTTGTTTACCTTCACTTTGGACATCTCAATCACATTTGATGCACCTTCACTTTGGCAATTTTAAGGGTGCGTTTGGTTTGTTGATGGATTCGGATTAGGATTAGGATTTGCATTTGCATTTGGATTTAGGTTTGAATTTTGAAAAAAATAAGAAAGTAAAATATATTATAAATTTAATTATTGTTTATTGTATTAATTAATATAAGGTTTTAAATTTTAATTTAATAATATAAAAAAGACAAATTTTAATCATGTGGTGGAGATAGATGCTTCGCCCACATATTAAAAGAAAAGACAATAGTTTTTTTGTAATTCTATATTTTTGCCAAGATTAGAAGATAGCAAAAATTCGAGTCCAAATCTTGAGGCCCATCAAAATGAACCAAACATCCATTTTTCACTTTGATCCCCTGGACCCACCTTAAAACCTATAAACCAAACGCCTCCTAAATATCATGATCGCATTCGACACACCTTCAACACCACTTGAGTTACTGTCCACATGAACACCTATAAACTCATTCCCCAAAATCACCATGACAATAATCTACCCGACTAGTTACATGTAAGGAAAATATTTGGACAGTTTTATATAAAGATCCCAAGATCACTTTGAGTACATGATTTGACCAGCAAAATTCTTGGACCATTTCTCATCAAATCGGAGCACCACACGAATGTTCCAGCGACTTAGTTGAAAAAAAAAAATTGGACAGTTTTATATAAAGATCCCAAGATCACTTTGAATACATGATTTGACCACGAAATTCTTGGACCATTTCTCATCAAATCGGAGCACCACACGAATGTTCCAGCGACTTAGTTGAAAAAAAAAATTGGACCATTTCTCGACTTAGTTGGAAAAAAAATTTGGACAATTTCTCGATTTGTGCGTGTCAACCTTGCGCAGGGGCCATGCTAATCTTCTTTGTATCGTTCCAATTTTATCGGATGTCCCCGAATGGACGATAACCCATTTTCTCCACTATATAAACTGACCATAAAGCTCTTCTTTTGGTCGATGTGAGATGAGTGATTTGACAGTATCACTATTTGCTATATAGAAGACCTGCAATAAGTATATTATTCTGAATAAACAATGAGTCATGTTTTTAACCTTTGGTTAGCTGATAGAGGGAACATCATTTGACACTACTGATTTTTCTATGGCTGCCTAAACCTTCATTTTATAGTTCAAAGACATATCCAAGAGATTACCTCTCATCGAAAGTGCTTTGGGTATCTGTATTCCTAGGCAGCTCACGTGCATGGGCATAACGTAACTCTTATAGCATTATTAGTTACTATCACCCTTCATTAGTTGGTGCAATGTCAATGAACTATGTAATCGTGCATGCCAAGTTCGACCTATTTGCTTGTAAATGGGTTAATTTTCTTGTCAACCAAGGTTTTTTGGTAAAAAGTACTCGGACTTATTATTTTGTTTGCCATATTCAAGGACTATTTAATACTTTTGTCCCTAAATTTGAATATGATGTTTTAGTCCTTCACTCTATTGATAATCCTTTTATGATCACTTGTGCAAATCTGACCATTTCTTCTCTTATAGGTCTTTGTCCCCTAAGTGTGAACTTGATGTATTTGAACTTCCATTTTTGAGAGAAGAATGATAAATAAGACTGTATAACCATTGCACTATGACAAATATACCTTATTTATTTTTCTAGGTAACTATTGTTTCCATCCTTTTAGCTGACTAATCCACGGGATTTGAACCCACCGCCACACATACTCAAACGGGGTAAAGCCCTAGAAGTCTTACATGGCCACTTCACGGTTGTTGCACCTAACATGAATTGAACATGAGACCTCTTAACATTTTATGATGATAGTCACAAGCCAATAACAAAATGTGTGAAAATTGAAATGAATAACTAGCTATGTTTCATTTTGTTGTCATTGATGTAGAAAAATTTAACTGCCAAATATGTAGATAACCTTGATCAAATCATTTTTATTTTAATTAATATAACCTGGTTATCATTATAACGCATTGCTATACTCAAAGTTTAACTCGCCAAACAATCGTGTATATTCACTTGCTAATATATACTCTATGTTTTATATACAATCGAGATATCACAACATACACAAAGCAAAATTCTTTCCATTCTCGTATATAGAGATCAAAACTGAGGTTCCCTAATCGTATACTATAAACTAATACAACTATGCTTCATTGATACAAACAACATTCTTACCTCTAATTATACCCTGTAAATACCTCTGCTCGTATTGTTAATAGAACTTTGCTCACTCTTATGAACAAACAGCATGCCAAAGAAGGCAGAAATTCGGCTACCTAAACCGATCATCATGAGAACAAATATACAAAGACCCCAATCATGCACATCATACCCCAATCTTAAAAGTGCCCCACAACGTGTGATCAAACATACTCCCGAATAACCGCAGTTAACAATGTTAATAATAAGAAAATAAAGTGTATAACAATAAAAGTTCCACATTATGGATCAAATTATGGGTATAAACTATAAGGTTATCAGCGCCAACCTAGGGTAGCATAACTTGAAAATGTCCTTCAGACCTTCACAAACTGACCACTTTGTGGATGTGTTGAAACGAGAGTCAAAACTACGGGAAGGACTAAGGAGCACCGCAAACTGCATCAAATTCAATATAGATTTTGTTAATAATATATGATGTCAAGTTCAACCCATTAACAATAGGTCAAACGGGTCGAAAAAAAAGTGGGAGTCCATTAGAGGGTGCCAAGCTGGTTATTTGGGTCAAGGGTGCACTGACTCGTTATCCTTCCATTGTCGAGTGTGAGAAGTATTCAGAGCTCTTGAAACCAGCCTAACGCATTGCCCTTTACTCTAGGAACCAGGAAACCCGAGCCTTCGTTGAAACCACATGGTCCAACTCTCGACTTGGAATGGGCAAGCCAGATATTTGGCAACTACTCAACCCAACCAATCTTGGCTCCATCACAATCCATCCATCCCACTTTAAAAGCCCTCACTTGAGTTACAAGCTCACGTTACTAATTACTGATGTGCAGTTGTGACACAAAACCAAAGTTTCAAAGCCCAAGTTTTAGACCCGAGTTAAACCCAAAATCTAGACTATCTAGTCAAAGCCCACCCAAAATCCCTTTGTCAAAAAGACGATCCAAGCTAATTTATAAAACTTAAACACGATCGACAAAAACAATCGAACCTAATTTTTTTCTCTTCTTGTTCTTCAACTTCAAAGTTCATCATGGACACTCGGAGCACTTTAAAGTCGTACAAATCATTAGAAGCCGATAAAGTGTTCTTGGAGAATTTGATAATTGCAGCTTCTACGAAAGATGTTGAAGGACAGCAGCCAGTGGTGTTACCATACAATGCTGACTTGATTCGGCGTAGACAAAATTGCCTTAGAAGCTACACATTCACTAGATCCGACAAGACAACGTTGACTCATAAGACGAAGAAATTATTGATTAAGGAGAAGAATTACTTGCACATGAATATTGCAACGTTGGGTTCTTTCTTTCGTCTGCATTATGAAAATACGGGGTTGGGCCATATCTATCATCTTATAGTTTCAAGTTTTCAACCTTCAATCCCACATAGAATAAAGACTTATAATGTTTCTATTTGATATAGAATAGAGTAATGGGTCGTATATGTTCAAAGTAATATCATGTTTTCATGCGACCCTGTAGTTGGAATGATAAAAGAGTGTAGCAAATATTACATGAAAATTAATATTAACTCTTTAACTTTTTTCTTTCTTTATGTTATGAGTAACAAATATCTTTTAACTCTTTTAATTTTGCAGTTTATTTTTGGGTAAAGGTCATTTATTACCAACTTACTTTCTCATTTGTACCGTAATGACCAACTTACTTTTTTTTGAACACATTACACCAACGAACTTTCAAATTTTGTTCGAAATCACCAATATAATAACTTATTACTGACATGCTGGCATTACTATTTCCACGTATTTATTTTTTACATTAAATAAAAGATTAAATAAATAAAGTCATCACCAGCTAGAACTAAAAAGTCAACCTCTAGTATTCTTCCCAAATTCATAACAAACAAGAACATCAACAAATTCATAATCAACACCTACAAACCCAGATCCAAAAACCCATATCCAACAAAGTAGCTACTAAAAAACCGGTTTTAGAACCTTGAAACCATTGAAGCTAATCCGCATCTCCAAGTGACCACTCTGGTGGATCATAAAAGAAATCGACTTGTTGTTGCTTAAATGATAAATAAAATAGTTAGTTACTTTTTTACCCTTGTATCAAATCCTTATTTTTTCTTTCTTGAATTCTTCTCAATGTCCGTCCGTACATTCCTTAACTAATTTTTTACATACAAAATACAGAGTACACAATTAAAGGAGTTTCAGTTGATGGTTGAAATGTACAAGAAACACAAGCTTTGCAGATAAGTCAATTAGACATTCACTTAGTCAAAATACTCAGATGCCATTCACCATGGGAAAATTGCACGGGAGCTTCCTTCCACGTCCCAATCATATATGTGAACCATAGTTTCCATGTGCTGACACACAACAGCCCATAAGGCTAGGCTCGAGGAAGTGTAGTCACTGGTGCATTGATGATTGACGAGAGTTTTTGATGGCTGAAACATGGTTTACCATCTAGTGGGCCCCACGGCGACGAACGACGGTTGACTGATTATACCACAAGTGTGTTAGTTAGCTGCACACACAGTTACATACTTAAACCCAGCTCCAACTCCACACCCAATCCCAAACCCAAACGCAATCCTTAAATGATTCCAACCCGACCCACCAAAACCCATTTCACCCACCAACCCAAAACCCACTCCAACTCCACACCCAACAACCATGCGTCCCGGCTACTCTAGTGGTAAGATGAGATTGACCTTCTCTAATTTGGGTTCGTAAATGGTGGCGGTTGGTGGTGTTTTATTAAGAAAGATCCTGGAAAAGAGTGATGATTGTGATGTTCTCAAAATGGAAATCACTAGTCAAATGATAAATAGCATGCCGTCGAGTGGTGCGCTGTGTGATGGAAAAGAAAATGAAAAAACCGATTGTTACTTTTAGAATAGAAATGAAGTTTAGGACAAGGATACATCTATGATCTAACTTAAATGATTGAACCAAATATAGTGATGGTCATAAAGGATAAATGATAGAGTATGAATTGGCCATTATTTTTAGTTTTTTTATTATTTTTAATTTATTAGTGTGGATGGTTGCAAGTGTAATTTGTAAATGAAAAAATAAATAATTAAATTAATGCTGAAATCTAACCGGATCATATTGGGTGATATTATCCAACAACACAATCAAGTACGTTGGTGAATGTGTACCAAAAAAAAGTAAGTTGAGGATCATTAACTTTACACATGAGAAAATAAGTTTGTAAGTTGGTAATAAATGGCATTTACCCTTTATTTTTAGCTATTAGGTTATGAGTTGTCATGTGAGTCGAAAACGTAATCCTCTCCAACTTTGTGAAAATTCTAGTGAGTGGTGACAATCTCTTCTTTTGCCAAAAAAAAAATGTCATCACTATTAAAAACAAATTTATAAACACTATTCGTTTACTAAGGTTTAAAATATAATGTTGATAAGAAACAATAAAAAAGAGTGTATAAACTATAGATAATAAGTAAAACTTCACCTGCATAAACAAAGTGTATAAAGTGTATCAATTATTTGGCATCCCACATCGCTCGGTAAAGAAACTTGTCTTATGTTTATATAAAGCACTTGGAACCAAACACATCGTTGAGCTTAGTAACGTGAGCTTGTAACTCAAGTGAGGGCTTTAAAATGGGATGGACTGTGATGGATCCAAGATTGGTTGCCCATTCCAAGTCACGAGATGGACCATGTGGTTTGAGCGAACGCTCGGGTCACCTGATTCCTAGAGTAGAGGGCAATGCGTTAGGCTGGTTTTACAGAGCTGCGAATACTTCTCGCTCTTAACAGTGGAAGGATAACGAGTCGGTGCACTCTTGACTCGTATAACTGGCTTGGCTCCCTCTAATGGACTTCCACTTTTTTTTCCTTCTTTATGGACCAGAGATCTTTATCCATCTTTATCCATCGTTGAGCTTAGTAACGTGAGCTTGTAACTCAAGTGAGGGCTTTAAAGTGGGATGGACTGTGATGGATCCAAGATTGGTTGCCCATTCCAAGTCACGAGTTGGACCATGTGGTTTGAGCGAACGCTCGGGTCACCTGGTTCCTAAAGGTAGAGGGCAATGCGCTACGCTGGTTTTACAGAGCTGCGAATACTTCTCGCTCTTAACAGTGGAAGGATAACGAGTCGGTGCACTCTTGACTCATATAACTGGCTTGGCTCCCTCTAATGGACTCTCACTTTTTTTTTCTTCTTTATGGACCAGAGATCTTTATCCATCTTGTATATATCCTGCCCTAATTTGTGGAAGTTTGATGAGTCTATTTCTTTTGACAACAACTGAAAAAAGTGATCAGATAAACATTGTGGGTTTACTGAGCTTGTAATGTTAATATAATAAATCAAATAATCAGTATGATTTTATAAGAACCCAAGTAAAAACAAGTGGTGTCAAATGGGATTTATGATACTTCTTAAATTTCCATAAATTTTATGTTCCTAAAGCATACCTCACCAATACGTCAATGTTTTATTCAAACTTGGAACGGGCAAGCCAGATATTGCTATCTCAGACCCAATCGAACGGAACCATGTCATAGTCCAGACCACATTAATACCCCCACCTTGGGTTACAGGCAAGCGCTACCAAGCCCGGTGCAAAACAACTTGTTTGTAGTCTTTATAAACATATTGTAACAACCTTTAATAGGCTATGTAGGATCAGTTACTAAAATTTTATACATTCTTAAATTTGTTAATAGATTGAATGCATAAAGGTTTTAAAACTTTTGGTGATCCAAGATGTTATAATTTACAAAGACATCGAAATCTTTTAGTTTCAAATAATTTTTTTTCTACAACAATTATGCTCTGATGTTTTATTATCGATACATGTACCATATATTGCAACTCCTACTTTTGTTTTGACATCAAATACTATGTTACAACTTACAACCACACAAGTTATACAGGAGTTATATTAAACTCTTGCAACGATCACAGTTATGAAAAATTATGACACTGATGCTGGTTTCATATTGTAGTTTCACGGATCCACATATGTGATATCTCTAATTATAAAAATGAGCGATAATATATGAGCATCATTATATGGTAGGATCCCCATTAAACCAAAACTAGTTTACCCCGTAAGTAAGGCTTCTAGCACGCGGTTAGCATTTTCTTGCCCAAACAACCTTGGCAGGCTCGAACCCAAATCAGTTTCAATGGTCTCATTTTCACCCACTGTCTTTTCTCCAAGAGCACAAATATCCAACCATGTTTTCAGCACTTCCTTGGCAATTTGGGTCACGTGAGTTTTGATTTTTTTTTTCTATACGCGCTAGTATTGAAGTCGGATATAGCCCTGTGTAGTCTTTAGACAGAAATTTGGTTTAATATTTAATGTCACTGAGACATAAGGTATTGAGCATCCATGTTTTGAAACCACAATTGGATGCTTACCATTTGAAAAAGACTCTTTTGTAATGTCGAACTTGGCAATGATATGTTACAACTTACAAACACACAAGTTATTCACGAGTTATATTAAAGAAATCTTGAGTTATATTAAACTCTTGCATTGATCACAGTTATGAAAAATTATGACACTGATGTTGGTTTCATATTGTAGTTTCAAGGATCCACACATGTGATATCTCTAATTAAATATATGAATGATAATATATGAGCATCATTAAGAAGGTTTAGTCCTTATATTAACTTTTACGATGGCGATTTCCACACAAACGTAGTAAGTGATGCTGGTTATAGCAATTCATAACATTGGCGTGCCAAAAAAACGTGGCTTTTGTGCTAGAGTAGCATGTTGTTTATAGAGCTTAATTTGGAAAGGTGAACTAGACTATACAGGGACGGAACCAGGGGGTTCCCGTGGGTGCCCGGGAACCCCATGGCTTTTTTCGATTTAGTGTTAATTTTTGAAAACAATGTCGATTTTTCCTAAATGCATGTTAAATGCACCCGGTCCATCGAAAAATATTTCTAGTGTTACGGTTCAAAAAAAATTGTGCACCCGGTTATATTTGGTCCTGGTTCCGTCCCTGAGACTATACAAAGGAAATCGACAGATGATAGGATTTCTAACCACCTAACCAGACTATATAAAAGAAACTGACAGTGGAAATTAGACGATCAGGATGATAAGATTACTAAACTATGACAAACATGACCCTTTTTATTACTATTTGACTGCTTTTCTTCATAGAAATAGAACCTGGTCTTTCTTTAATGTTGTGGTTGCTCGTGAAAACTTGAGATATATAACTTTATGGTAAGCCCCTTGTTTTATTTTTTTTCCACCTGTTCCACTAATTTAAGTGATGATCAATTGGATTTTAAACAAGAGTAGCGATTTATGTAACAGATTAATATATACAAAGCCTCAGTACAATCATTTGAGCTGATTCTTGAGGAATGGTAATTTTCTGCATCGAACGTGAGTCAGAACTCAGCTGGTTTTAAAAAGATTCAAAGATTAGACCTTATTAGACCATCCTGGACCAGAAACTATTTCATCCACGATTGGTTAGCTTCCAGGGGCCAAACTTCAGGTTCGATTACAATGCATTATCCTAATATTCTCCATGATCTATGGGGGAACGGGACCAACTTGTATGATATTAGTTAATAGCGGTGTTCATCGGTTCGGTTTTCGGGTTTGTGGGTTGTACGGTTCGGGTTCATTGGTTTGAAAATTTTCAAAGTTAAAACCAAAACCAAACCAAACCAATTATAGAATGGATAAAACCAAACCGTACACCAAATTAGAATTCGGTTTGGTTTCGGTTTAAACCAAGAAAACCAAATTTAAGTGAACTCCAAAAAATTAAAAACATTTCCCCCAAATATAATCTAAAAGTTATAATAAAAAGCTAAAATATTCAAATTAAATTAACAGATCAAAAAGTCTCACCGATGCTCAAGTAAATCAACAAAAAAAGTTTAAAAAACAAAAAGGTTTAAGAAGTTAACGAAAATAAATGAAAGCGAATAAGATATATTTTCTTCGACAAAAGTCTTCACAAGCCTCATTAGCTTGAATATTTCATCTTCAAGCATCCAAACACAGTTGCAACTTCACTGACACAGAGTGAGATAATTTTTCTAGAGTTACTTGGGGGAGGAGGAGGGAGACTTTTTGAGTGTTGTTTGGATGAGTTAGAGCGAGAGTGTATGAGGAGTGAGGTGCAGTGTATTGTATTATTACTTAGTGAGAGGATTTGTGTTCGTGTTGGGCTACACTCTATCACATTGTGTGAGTAGATATGGATGAGTAGCATATTGATATGGAGTACACATAATTAGAGCCTATGTTAAGTATTAGGTTTTTGAAGTCTTACTTTGAGAGATAGGTAGAGACTATAGCGGATTTGGTAGTGTGTTTAGGCTGAGTATGATAATAGTGTAATGGGGGTGGAGTACATGGTCTTTTTAATTGATTAAATTGTGTAGGGTTATAATTATATATATAATTTATGTTAAAAATTTTAGTATATATTTGGATTATTAATTTGCTTTCTTTAATTTTGTGGTTTGTTTATTTAATTTAGTATATAAGATGATAAGTATTTATAAAATTTAATGGGTTTTTTATTTTATGGGAGGTTGTTGTTTTTAGTTTATTTTTGTTTGAATTTAGTTTTTTTGTATAGTATTTTGTATTATATTTGAATAAGTAGATGGTTTTTTGATTATGATATGAATAATATTATATGTTTGATTCTTAAATTGGTGATAGTTTAAGTTATTATGGTGTATATATCTCATCTATATACTTGACACAGGTGGGGTAGTTGTTGAATATTTAAGTGATTTGAGTTGTGTTTTGTTTATATTGTTTTTTTATTTTTTTATTTTGATTTGTTTAGATATTTTAGTTTGTTGTTTTTTTTAATAGTATTTAATTTTTTATTTGTTGTGATTTTTTAGGGTGGGTGGTTGTTTATTTAGAGGGTTTGGGGGGGTGTGTGGGGGGGATTTAATGTTTAATTATATTTATAATGTTTTGTATTTTAAGTTTGGGTATAAATTAAGTAATATTTAAAAATTTTCGGTTCGGTTTTATTCGGTTTTGGTCCGGTTTCTTTTTCGGTTTGTTCGGTGTCAAACCAAACACTGAACACCCCTATTAGTAAATAACCTTTCCCAGCGCAAATCATTCAAAGATATGATCTCAACTTCAAAGTTGACCATGATTGAAAAGAAGAGAAAAAAAGTGTGTATTTTTAAGATGGTTCAATCGATAGCACAAGTTATATTTTATACGTCATTTTACTATTCCAGCTCTTTTTTTCTAATGTTTTTTTGGTTTGTTTCCTTAGTCATTTCATGCTAAAAAAGCAAATAAATCAAAGTTGTACTAGAACTTGAGGGGTGAGCCCGGCCAAGGCAATAGTGCATTGCCAAGGCGACTCGCAACGACCCCAATAGCAAGCTATTGTGGTGGGCCTTTCCCCATAAAAAATAAGATTAATATCGAGTGAGCCAGTGGCTCACATATCAAATATTAAACTGATAAGAACAGGTTAAAAGGCCGAGAAAGGTATGCCTCGTTTCTCCTTAGGCCTTGGTTTTTAAAGAACTATCCTTTGAATTGGTTTCTTTGGTTAGGCGATGTGGGATGCATACCAGTTAACCTTTGCTGTCTGCTTTGATATACATGACTTGTGGAGTGCTCCTTGGCCAATTAAGCTTGGCTTTGCCATACTCAATGTCAATTGCACTATCCTTAAACTAGCTTATAATCATAGCTTAGATCTCATATTTATAGTATTTGTCCATTATTAATGATTACTTGAGGGTTTTCATATTTACCCACATTAGTCTTGAAGTGTTGAGCCCGAGTTTTAAATCGCCAATAACATTACTCTTTGTCCCTTTTGCTTCACTAAAATTCATAATCCCGTATAAATAATTACAAAATCTGGAAAAGGATTTTATCATAAGTAGTTATGAAAGTAATACTCGTACATCAAATGAATACAAATATTCATCGAAAACAAATGAATTTAGAGAAGTATTCATTTAACTTATTAAAAAAGGACCATTGATAGGTTTGGTTACAAAGAATTATCATGTAGTCAAAAGAAGAGTTGCATGTTGATTACAGCAAATTGTGTTAGATTAAAGAGATGAAAAAAGAAGTCAAGCGACCAAGCTTGTTAGATTAAATATTTGGCTAAAGTTTCAAAACATTTTAAGACTTGCACTTGGCTAAAGTCTAGTTAATGTTGAAAAGAATTTTGTGTAGAATATAAAAAAGTGGGTGTTCTATTGAGAAAGATGAGTCGGCTCAATGAGCCTGAATAGCCCAAGCTCGTTATCCTTCCACTGTCAAGAGCGAGGGGTCGTCGCAGCTTTGTGACCAGCCTAACGCAGTGCCCCCTTCTTTAGGGACCATGTGACTCGAGCCTTCGCTCAGGCCACATGATCCAAACTCACGGCTTGGAACGGGCAAGCCAAATATTGCTATCTCAGACCCAACCAAACTAAACCATGTCATAGTCCATACCACATTAATACCCCCACTTGGGTTACAGGCAAGCGCTACCAAGCCCGGGGCCAAATAGGTTGTTTATGCTCATTATAAACATTTGTAACATCCTTTATAAGCCGATGTGGGATCAGTTACTAAAATTTTATAGAAATATCTTGGCTCATTCTTAAATTTTTTAATAGATTGAATGCATTAAGGTTTTAAAACTTTTGGTGATCCAAGATGTTATAATTTACAAAGACATCGAAATCTTTTAGTTTCAAATAAATTTTTTTCTACAACAATTATGCTCTGATGTTTTATTATCGATACATGTACCATATATTGCAACTCCTACTTTTATTTTGACATCAAATACTATGTTACAACTTACAACCACACAAGTTATTCACGAGTTATATTAAACTCTTGCAACGATCACAGTTATGAAAAATTATGACACTGATGTTGGTTTCATATTGTAGTTTCACGGATCCACATATGTGATATCTCTAATTATAAAAATGAGCGATAATATATGAGCATCATTATATGGTAGGATCCCCATTAAACCTAAACTAGTTTACCCCGTAAGTAAGGCTTCTAGCACGCGGTTAGCATTTTCTTGCCCAAACAACCTTGGCAGGCTCGAACCCAAATCAGTTTCAATGGTCTCATTTTCACCCACTGTCTTTTCTCCAAGAGCACAAATATCCAACCATGTTTTCAGCACTTCCTTGGCAATTTGGGTCACGTGTATACGCGCAGGGGCGGAGCTAGTAGGGGGACTAGTGGGTGCTGAGCCACCCCTAATCAGCCTATTTTATTCATTAATTATCTATATTGCATGCCGCTTTTCTACTAGTTTTTACATTGAGCCCCCCTTATTATTATGACTTTCTGCATTAAGCACTGTCAGCCTCCCCTAACTGAAAATCCTGGCTCCGCCCCTGTATACGCGCCAGTATTGAAGTCGGATATACAACTGAGCGAATGTAAAGATATGATGAGAAGTATGGTCTTGCTTCTGATAGCTTCTCAAGATTTTTTTCGTGTTGGTCTAGTTGAGTGTCTTCACAAAATGTCCTGAGATAATCAGGGTTTACTACAAGATCCATTCATCAAACATTGTTGTTGGACTGCTTTGAATCAGCACTACTAATAGGTTGGGCGCATCGGTTGATGAGTTTAGATAAGCTGGCAGACTTGTGATGTTCAAGGCTCCTCCTGTTGGTAACTCTCAATGTAGCCAACTGCCCAGTATGAAATAAATCTGCAACACATCAATCATTCAATTGAGTGGTGAACTTTTGTAATTTTGTACATGCTGGTCAAGATATATCTTAGCTACTCTGAAATGTATCCAACCGACAGGAAAAGTTGATCTCGACGCCTAAAACTATTAATAAAAAATAAATTCACCCGCTCATAAGTGACTTTCTTATACTACACAGAGCATATAATGTAGTTATGTTGTACATGTTGTATAAGTGTGGACGTCTTGAAGAACAGTTACACATTTTGCTTAGTCGCATATAGCCCCGTGTAGTCTTTACACAGAAATTTGGTTTAATATTTAATGTCACTGAGACATAAGGTATATGAGCATCCATGTTTTGAAACCACAATTGGATGCTTACCATTTGAAAAAGACTCATTTGTAATGTCGAACTTGGCAACGATAATAACAATAAAAATAACTCTGCGTATTTAAGAAATGTTTTTTGTGCAGGAGTAGCATGTTGTTTATAGAGATTAATTTGGAAAGGTGAACTAGACTATGTTGGAGGTAGTGACCCAGATTAGGGTGGATATAATCAACGACCTAACTACGTACCAAATGAATGGTTACCGGATATCACTTGGAATCATGTAATCACTTTCCAAAGTAAACTATTCGACCCGCTGATGAGTCAACCCGCTGAGGATGCTTCCTCTGATGGATTACTCCGTGATGGTATCCTTTAGCATACTCCTCAGGGAGTGCCTAGC
>BQNB010110342.1:5599-22576 GCA_026074375.1 Tanacetum coccineum | reverse complement strand
TATTTATTCACTGCTCCAAACCGGAATAAATATTTTTGTACTTATTAGAAAGACGAATACGCCTCTGAGGGTTGACCCTCAGGTAGAGCAAGCTTAGGTTAGTCTTGGGCACATGGTGAACTGGGAGACTAGTTACTGTATACGTAACTAGAAATTCTGTATAATTTTGAATTATGATTAGATCCAATGCAATCGTATTGTTGTTGAGATATGATATCCTTTACGGACGGGAACTACGTTTGTTTATGCAGTTTATGTTTAGAAATTGGTTATTATAAAGGTTTTAGAATTACATTCATGGTTGGATGAATTAAATGGGGATTTTTTTGTGCTTAAAGTTCAAGTTTTAGGTGTCGATTATGTGATTTTTTTGATTTAGACATGCTTCAAGTTTTAGGTGTATTGGTGATAATGCAGAATTTGGTTAGGTTTGGTTTAGACATTAAATATGGTATGCAAATTGAAATGACTTGTGATCCTTAGGGTGAATGAAATTGATAGAGTGTATTCTAATTGCAAAATTGAGTTTAAAGTTCAAGTTGATAGAGTGTATTGTTGAATGGTCATTATCTATTTTAGGAAATGCTCTTGTGACGAATCCTTTAGCTTTAGATAAAGTATGCAGGTTGAAGGTTGAATGTGGTTCTGATCCTTAGTATTGTGTGCACCACATGACTGGAATAGCAGATGATGATGCTATACTTGATCGGGTTATTTAGTAACCAATTAAAGGGCTGTTAGATCCAAAATCATTGGCGCGTTCCATGGATCACTTGGAAACTTATGAAGTGTTATCATGCTTGCAGATTGAGACACTAGTTTACGCCTCTCAGGTAAGTTGAATCTTTTCTCTTTTAACCTAAGTGTCAACCTATGATTACTCTATGCTTGAGGTGCATTATAATTTGTTTTACCTATCACAGAGACACCTCCAACATCTGGAAAACGGCTCCAGGGCAGGTTTTTTCTTGGAGATGGAGCTGATGTCAGCAAAGGACGCATAATTATAGGCCTAATTTGGTAGAATTGGCACTATGGGAGGAGAAAAGCATTGTAAGCTCATCACTGCCTCTCACGTGTGTGTATATAAACGTAATGATACCAGGTCGGTTTCTATTGGGTCAGACTTGAAATATGATGCAATTTCCCAATGTGCTCTGGTTTGTTGTGTCATTATAATTGTTTCATGCTCAAGTTGAGTCATACCTTTGCTTTTTGGCATGCTTGTTAACAAGGTTAATATGACATGGACTTTTGATATACATTCACATTATCTATATCACATGCACCTTATTCCAAATGACATTTAATATCTTTCGCGAAAGAGTGTATCTTCAAGGAGAGAATTATTAGTAAATGTTCTACAGTATTTAATTTTATCGTTAGTGATGTGATATGTTGTATGCTCATGTGTAAAAAAGCGGCCTGTTAGTTTATTAGAAGCTTACCATTATACTCATACTAGCACAAATGTGTCGAGTGAGGCATCAAAAAGCATAACCATTAGCGATAGCCAAATCAACCCATCTATAAGTAAATGGGTCAAAACCACTACCTCTGCTATATCTGATTATTCATATCTGAAAGTGGTTCATGAATTATTGCTAGTGATACAAGTCTTATACGTATGTGGTAGATTTGCAGGTATAAGGAACACCGTTGGGATCTTGATCAGCTTATCGGGTCGGGTGGCATGCCACATTTTGCAACAGTCACCGCTCTTGCGGTTGCTGTTGGCTTACATGATGGCCTTGGCAGTTCTACTTTTGCCATTGCACTGATTTTAGCTTGCACCGTATAACGTCATACTATCATTTCGAATATTTGGATTAAATTCTCTAGTTTCTTCTTTAATAACTACTAAGGTTTCTTTGATTAGATTATGGAGTTATTTGATTTTTATCAAGATGAAATATGTGGGGGGGGTTGGGGGTTGGGGGGGGGGGGGGTGGGGGGGGGGGGGGGTGGTGGGTTGGGGGTGGGGGGAGGGGAATGAATATAATATATATATATATATATGGAGAAGGGGGGGGAGGGGATATAGGAAATGGGGAAAAAGGGATAGAGAAAGGTCATGAAGTAAAGGGGCTAATAGGCAGGCAATGTATGATGCGACTGGTGTAAGATTACATGCTGGGCGCCAAGCAGAGGTTTGTCTCTTCTTAAGACATTGTGTACAAGTTTTGGTAAATATGTCAGTTATTCGTGTTATAAAATATGTGCAAATTTTTAGGGTTAGTGAACCATAAATCGTAGTTTGAGCTTGATTCCTACTCTCTGCTCAACATGTCATTGGCTGAGCATTGCCGTTTTACGTGAACTTCCTTGGCCACATCTTATCCCTCCCAGTTCTGATTTTTATTTATTAGATTTTTGTGTTTCTTTCCTTTCTTTGCGCGCTTTTAGAGGGATTTTTGTAGATACAGTAGTTTCAAATATAGACCAAGAAAATAATTCCAATACCATTGGTGTAGAGAGGGGCGAATAACCAACCCAAACAACAAAGATGAACTGACATTAACTCATTGTTGAAGACGTTTACTGATTCACGTGTATATCTTCCCCTATAAACATGACCAAATTACAGAAATCCAACATGAAAGACCCTTCCCGTCTTATAGCCGATATAAACGTCATACATCACTTTCGAATATTTGGATTAAATTCTCATTAGTTTTCATCACTTGAATGTATTGAATTTGCGTCAATTCATATTCGGGGGGGGGGGGGGGGGGGGGGGGGGTAGTTGACTGCAACTTTTGGTGATTTGAATGTTAAATCTCTGTAATGAATCTATTTAATTATGAATTACTCATTTTAATTTAATTAGGCACTTTTAGGTTATTTAAATACTGGTTTAAAATAAATAAGAGCTTATTGAAAAAAAAAAAACATTTTTATTCGTCCCATGAAAACTGGTGACTGTTACCAGACGGATTCCTCTGTACAAAACTATGACGCTTTTTCCCCGGACTGAAAATTTACCGAGCTGACTTTGCGTCGAAGAAATACTGACAAGAATTTGTGACGGTGTGCTTCTGCGTGTTGATGACAGAGTCCCCCGAATCCGATAAAATTAGCGACCATGAAAAATCCGACAGCCTATTTCCGTCGCAAATATGTTGGAAACACCTTTTACTGACGGATTTCCGACAGAAAAGTCCGTCGCTGTAGACCTGTTATGTAGTAGTGTAAGATTCAATTTTCCTAAGGTAAAAAATAAATATCAACACCAATCGTATACTCCAAGTCCAATAGAAATGAAAAAATGTAGATGAGAAAATGAAACAAAACAAACTTAGCACTAGATCTTACGAAAAAACGCTTCTATACAACAAGACTTGTTGTAATAAGCCTAAACCTACGGACACTTGCAAAAGGCAATCACATAGCAATCACATAGCCAAACCGTACCCCTTACAAAGAAACATGAAAAGAAAATATAAGATCATCAACATGGGCTCCATTTAAAAAGTCACATTTTTATTAGTTTTGCATATAAGTACGCATAATCTTAAACATATATGAGCTATATGATTTTAGTTTATATGCAATTTCTTTTTAATTTATAAGTGTAATGAAACATCGTTGTTATTATCGTCTACGGCCGCCGAAAACCACGAACTGCCCCGCCAACAATAGTTGTAAAGATGCACAACGACAAAAGAGATGATTAAGCTTACACCAACTATCATAACAACTATCATGAAAAAGCATTTAAAAATATACAAGTAGGCCATAAATGTCACATTCTTTATCATTGCCATGACATGCACCCCAAGCTCATTTACCCTACAAATATAAATACCACATGATCAAAAACAAGAACTTTTAATAATTTCCATTTTAATGTATCAAAAAATATGGATCAAAAGAAACCAATAGAGATATCTATCAACTTAAGCCGAGACAACCCCGCCATTTTTGAACCACAAAGCATTATCGAAACAACGAACAGCAGCAGCAGCAATAATACACAGTTTCAGGTCCAGGTCCAAGACAAGCTAGTAACCGGGCACCTAAAAAGAAACTTACCCTTTTCGCCTTAAGGCTTGCGGTTCTAGAAAAAGCAGCGACCGGGCTAGGGACACCGTCGTTTTATTAGGTGGCTTTGCCATTACTATAGACCAAACAGATTTCTGGTTACATCACTATTATTCTATTAATAGAAGGTACCAAGATCTTTAGCCGTAGCCGTAAGCTAGAATGGCAGCACCAAGCCACTTGGTCGTTAACCGACGCTGGAGTTAATAGCTTTCGTGCTGTAAAGTCTAGCTTGTTGGAAGTAATATCACAATTACTTAATCAAATATTAGTGTATATATATAATGTTATAGCATGAATAGATTAGTTGTATATTTTGGCCTAATTGTAAAATAAATAAAGGGCCTGTAGTTAGTTTTCTGGTTTGGGCCGCAGACCAACAAACCCATTAGATGGTAATATGACAGTTATAATTTTAGGGTTGCAACGGTTTATATGAATCGGTATGTCTCTTGAAGACACCGTTTCATCTTGTATATATAGGATTAAAGTCTGTAAAACATTTATCATATCAATACAATATTTAGTTTATACAACTTCTTGTTTCTGTTATTTCTGTCATATACTTGTTGTCCCAAACACCCTGTTCCATTCAAACTGTAACACAACAATGGTGAATAACAATTGTTTTTTATTTCATGTTTATGGTATATCGTGAATCATAGATCCTGTTGTTAGGGGCCAACATTTAGTATTAGAGCCCAAGGTTCAAAACCTGGAAAAACCAATCAAGAGACAGTTACAATGCGGTTTCAAAAGAAGGCAGTTACAAAGGGAGATACAAGAGGCATCTATGAACAATTGTGTGAGGCAATTGACAAGGGACTGCAAGGAGATGCTAAGGCAAAAGATTAAGGAGATTGAAGCCTTCAATTCCGCAAAACCAAACACCGAAACCACCACCAAAATTGGAAAAGTGCAGACCAGAAAAACAAAAGGGCTAGATGTTTCATTTGCAGGAAAAGGGGGCACACGTTTCGAAACTGTCCTACAAAGAAAGAAACAGAAAAGGATAAAGATGCAGAAAAACTAGCCAAGAATCCTGTAAGTTTGAAATGCCCTGAACAAATTCACTTATCCACTAATTATATGGTTGAGGGAACAGATGAAGGTAATTGGGATCATATATGGTATGTTAGTAAAAATTTAGATAGATATCTTTGTTCAAATAAGTTTTTATTTGGAAAGTTAAAAGAGAAATTCGGTATAAAGAAGTTGCAAGGCATGGGAAAATTTCTATTTACACATGGCATAGGAGAGATTAACATGAGATATGGGAATGAGATATTGTGCATACCAGGAGTGCATTATGCACCAGAAGTAACTTTGAACGTACTTTCTGAAAGTCAACTTGAAGCGCAAGGAGTCGAGTTAAACTACAACAACAACAGATGTAGACTCTCCTACATGTTTAAACATCCTGAAGCCTGTAAGTTTGATGAAGATAAAATGAAGGAAAAGCAGAACCAATACCTTGAAAAGTACTTCGATTCTATAGATCCTAAAGGTGATTATGTTTTGGAAAAGACAACATGGGACAAGGCTGTTAAAAAAGATCACACAGATACAGATTTTATAAGAATGGAAGACAAGATATATCCAGTCAAGGTCAGAAATTTTAATGACTTTATATCTTTCTTAGATTTGATAAAGGATGATGAAGTAATGTGTTTGGATTGGGATCTCTTTAGAGCTAAATTTGATGATATGGTCAAGTGGTTTTATGTAAAATACTTACATAAACCAGTGTTAGGTCTAATACCCCCTGTGATTAATGGGATTGAAATCTATTTATTAGATCTATACAAATTAATAGATTGTTTAGAAGGTTATCTAAATGTGTTATTTTCAAGAAAGTTTGGAAAGATAGCTGAGATGTTAGGATTGCCAAGTGAATATGGTGAAGAGGTAAAAAATGTTATAATGTATACTTGGACATAGTAAAATGCTACTATAACACAACAAGAGTGCCTAAAGTTTGTGAGAAGAAGAAGGCCACTGTGATGGCAGAAGAAGGCTGTGATCAAGCCTATGTTGAAGACCAACAAGATAGAGTTGGCTTAGAAAGAAAGGCACGAACTAAGAAAGAAAGTTGTGGGAATACATTAAGGAAGTTGGAACACTTTGGAATCAAGCTTGAAGATTCTGATGATGAAGGCAATAAACAACAACCAAGTGCTAAAGGAACTGAGAATGTGAAGCTGCAAAAATATTATGAAGATTTTATCACGTGGTATCAAAGCAATTATGATATTAGGATTGGCAGCAATAGAAGAAGGAGATCAGGAGGACAGCACAAGCACCTCAAGTAATGATTTTTTCATCATCACTTGAAAATCTGCAAAAGTGAAGAAACAAAGAATTGAGCAATTGTGATATTAGGGGGGAATATGTTGGAAGTAATATCACAATTACTTAATCAAATCATCTTGTATATATAGGATTAAAGCCTGTAAAACATTTAATCATATCAATACAATATTTAGTTTATACAACTTCTTATTTTTGTTATTTCTGTCATATACTTGTTGTCCCAAACACCCTGTTCCATTCAAACTGTAACACAACAATGGTGAATAACAATTGTTTTTTTTGAGAAGGAATGGTTAAGAAGAAAACCTGTGATGAAGGGATCGAATCACCAACAGTGGTATCAGAGCAGGTTTAGTTAAAACCAAAATCATCATATACCATTTCTTTTCCTGTTTTGAATCAAGAAAGAACCACTTTGTTTCGACAAAAAAAACAAAACTTTGCAAAATCAGATTGAACACACAATCAAAAAAATCATATTCGTGTGTTATCAAACAAAGTATATCAAAAAGGAACCCAATGTCTGTCGCCAAGGGATCAATCATTTTTTGTGATTAATTCAACCGGCATCAAAGGGGTCTCTTTTTTTTGCAAGTTTAGCTTTTCCTCAAGAACATCAAACCAAAAAAAAACCTTAACCCAGAATCTTCAAACTCATAGGTTAAAAATCCGAAACCCATATTCAAAACAGAAAACAACATCGAAAGGATAACATTAAGTCATCATCAAAAGGGCGCAAAATCAAATCATCAAAAAAAGGGAACGAACACACCTGATTTTGAAGAAACAAGAACCGCACCCTTAATCGAATCATCAATTGATTCAGGTTATCCACAAACGCCCAAATCTTGGACGAATTTTTAAGATCCCCAATCTTTGCGAAACCCTAATTTCGCACAACAAATCAAGGGAATCAGTGGTTCAGAACACAACAGTGGAGAAGAAGAACGGTTAAACCGGCCATATAATCGGCGGTTAACCACCACAGAGAAAGGAAGAAGTAGAAGACCCAGAGGTCTCAAACACAGAGACGGTCTTTCCCAAAAAGGAGAAAAGGAGGCGCAGTTATAAGCATCGAAAAGAAAAGAAGGGTCACCGGGTTATAATACCCATCAGGTTTCAAAATAAAACCGATTAACCCCTCCACTTTTGTTTTTTATATTTTTCTAATCTATATTAGTTTTTATAGATATAGATTTTTTTGAAAAGATTACTCTCTTTAGTTTTAAGTTAGTATTTTTCAAAGGCTTATAGATAAAAACTTTTTAATAACAAAAGGATTTTTGTTATTAACTATTATATTAGTACAAAATAAAATTCTATTATAATAAATAAAGGATTTTTATTATAAAATAACAAATAAAGGATTTTTGTTATTAGACAAAATTTTATTTTACAAACACTTAGACTTAGACTTTAAGACAAAAGTTTTTAATATGTCCGGGAAAGATGATAAGAAAATAGAAGAGGGTACTTCTAAAATAAAAGAAATTGGGTCAACAACCCATTTTCAATGCCCTATGTTGAAAGGGGCAAACTACACAACTTGGGCAATACGAATGCAAGTTATATTAGAAGCAAATGGACTTTGGGAAATGATCGAACCAATTCGAATGCAAATCATTCTCGAAGTGAATGGTTTATGAGAAATGATAGAGCCACTAGAGACGACTCAATCAGACAACAAAAAAGATAAGACTGCTATCGCATTCCTTTACCAAGCTTTAACCAGAGAACAATGCTTCAATCACAAAACAATTAAAACGCAGAAAGCAATTAATGGATGACCTTAAAAACTAGACACATAGGAGAAGAAAAGAGTTCAAAAGCAAGATTAAAACACTCAAATCAGACTTTGAGTGTTACACTGAAGAAGCGAGACATCAAACCTTCCCACCGGAAAACCTAACAACTTAGTAAACAAAGCAGTCAGTCTAAGGCACACAATAGAAGATCAAACAATAGTAAGAAAGCTATTAAATGTTGTACCCGATAGGTATCTGCAAATAGTTGCATCAATAGAGCAATATTATGATCTAAGTACAATGACAATGGAAGAAACAATTGGAAGACTCAAGACATATGAAGAAAGAATTAAGTATAAGAAATGTAAACAAGTGGACAATCAAGAGAAATTGATGTTCACACGACACGAAAGTAAAGGAAAGTATTTTAGAGGACGCGGACGTGGGAAAACTAGATTTTCATAAGAAAAACCCTGAAAATATAAGGAAGAGAAGAAGATGGAGACTCCTATATAGGCACTATAATAGAAACAACTTCAACAATCAAGCTTGTACTAGCAAAATTACAATGTTACCAATGTAAGAAGATAGGACATATAGCACCCAACTGTCCTCAAAAGACAAAGGCAAATGAGCAATCTAATCTTGTTGAAGAAGATTTAGAACCAACCTTATTAATGGCAATATTAGAAGACTCAAATGAAGGGAACCAAGTAAAAGAAGTTGAAGAACGAAAGGTAATCACTACATGAAGAAAGACGTAAGGTACAAAGAGACAAAATATGGAATAGTTAATGGTACTTAGACAATGGAGCTGTAACAATTTGATGAGTGAGAGAACACTTCAAAGAGTTAGATGAGAAGGTCAGTGGAAAAGTAAGATTTGGAGATGGTTCATACATAAAAATCAAAGGAAAAGGTTCAATTTTAATAGAATGTGATGACGAGAAGCACATAATTATATCACACGTATATTACATTCCTAGCTTGAAGAGCAACTTACTGAGCCCTAGACAATTTACGGAAATTGGTTATAAAGTAGTAACTGGAGACGACGATTATGATTTATGACATGGATAACAAAAATCTTCATGAAAGTGAATGACAAAGAAACCGGACTATATATGGAAAATCCTAAGGATAGGATACACTGTATGCATGCTAGCAAATATAACGATGATACATGGTTATGCGCACGCAAGGACTAGGAATCTCAACTTCTGAAGTCACTAAAATCAATGGCTCAAAGGGATTTAGTTTATGGAATACCTGCCATTAAACATACAACACAAATCTGTGATGTTTGTTTATGTGAAAACCATCGTAGAGCACCATTCCTAAAAGCAAAAGCCTGATCAACTTCACATTTAGATTTTGTTTATGAGATTTATGTGGACAATCTACAAACACTTCTGGAAAGAATTACATATTCTTCTTAGTTAGACGATTACTCAAGATATATGTGGGTGTATTTCTTAAATACGAAAGATCAAGCCTTTGATACTTTCAAAGAATACAAGAAGACATTAGAAAATGAGTTAAGGACAACATTGAAGACATTAAGAACGGATTGAGGAGGAGAATTCACATCAAATGAATTCACTCAATATTGTAAAGAGAATGGTATAGCACGACAACTTACCGCACCTTACTCAACACAACAAAATGGAGTAGTTGAAAGAAGAAACAGGACAATTATGTCTACAATAAGATGTATGATGAAAGCAACAAACATGCCACAAAACTTTTAGGCTGAAGCCTCTAGACACGCCATATACATCTTAAATAATATTCCTACAAAAGCATTAGAAGACATTACTCCATATAAAGCAATCAAACGAAGAAAGCCAAACTTAGAAAATCTAAGAGTTTTCGGCTGCATAGCATATGCAAAGGTACCATCACAACGTTTGACGAAAATAGATGATAGAAGTAGTAGAATGGTATACTTAGGAAATGAACAAGGATCAAAAGCTTATCGATTATTTAATCCAACGACACAAAAGATATGTGTTAGTAGAGATGTGAAGTTTAAAAAGAACAAAATATGGGATTGGAAAGAATATATGAGTGAGCACATTAAGGACAAACCTGAATGGACTGATTTCAAAATAGAAAACCTTGATGTCACAAGAGAACATCATGATCAAGGAAATCAACCAATTGATGAAGACAATGATTTTCCTAATAATGACAATGATTTTCCTAATAATGACAATGATGGTTATGAAACACCAACAATGAGCTCTCCTTTCATCACAAATACCTCACACACATCATACAAGGTTTATCACAAGTAATTCCTCAGTTTACACCAAATAATCAACACAATCATTCTATTTAAAGTGGATAGTGGTTAAACTCAACTACACATTCACAACACACTTTGATTATTACACCGTTGAGAGGCTTTAGAACATTAGATGACCTATACGAGAACATAGAGGAATTATTACTAGCTGAAGACGACCCCAAGAACTACAAGGAAGCATCAAACGATCAAAGATGGATTGAAGCAATGAAGGTCGAGTTAGATTCCATCAATAGGAACAACACATGGAAATTAACCACTCTACCCAAAGGACATAAAGCAATCGGTTTAAAATGGGTATTCAAGACCAAGAAAGATGCTAATGGAAACACAATCAAGCATAAAGCAAGATTTGTAGCAAAAGGCTACATACAAGAGCATGGCATAGACTTTGAGGAAGTATTCACACTTGTAGCAAGGATGGAGACTGTCCGATTGTTGCTCGCCATAGCTGCTAACAATAAATGGGAAGTACATCACCTCGACGTAAAATCTGCATTTTTACATGGAGACTTAAAGAGAAGTGCCGTAAACACCCGAAGGATTTATCAAGAGAGAAGCATAATGGAAAAAAGTCTAAAGGGCCTTATTACAAAAGCTCTCTACGGACTAAGACAAGCTCCACGAGCATGAACATAAAGTTAGAACTACTTGAATTCATTAGATTTCAAGAAATGCGCCTAGAACAATCCATCTACACAAATACCTCAATAGATCCAACATATCTATGAGTATACATACGATTAATAACCTCCACCCCAACAGATCCAACACACCATCTCTCAATCTGCAGTCTTCTAAACTCTCTCCATTTCTAAACCACTACATAGTACATGAATCACTATCAGAGAGAATATCGATTCTATCTATCTCAATCTCTCTTGCTCACCACAAACATCCCCACTCAACCCCCACACTCTTGCTCCCCCAATCTCTGTGTCTACTCAATCTAGCATTTCACCCTCCTATCGAACCGCCAGTATACCAGAAGTCACACAACACTCAGTCGGTGACATATCAATAAAGCAAACCGCCTATGCGAACAAGATCCTAAAAGAAGCTGGAATGATAGACGGCAACGAGAGACTAATACCCACGGATTCAGGAATGAGACTAACAAAGATTACTGAAGGAACAATGGTCAACTCAACTGAATATCGAAGTTTAATTGGATGCTTAAGATACCTGCTTCACACAAGACCCAGCTTAAGTTATTAGTTGGTTTTTTACTTAGTCGTTTCATGCAAGACCAAATATAGAGAAACATTTGAAGGCTATAAGGCAAGATACTCCGCTATGGTAAAGAACAAAGGATTATGTTCACCTACAGCCTAAAGAAGGAAACAAGATACATGGATTTAGCGACACTAGTTACAGAGTCAACACTCAAGAAGGAAAAGGAACTACTGGAATAATATTTTACTATGGTGAATCACCAATCAGCTGGAGTACACAAAAACAAGCCACTGTAGCACTATCATCATGTGAATCAGAATTCATCGCAGCAACTGCATCAGCAACACAAGCATTATGGTTAAAGAGACTACTAAGCAAACTTACACATTCTCAAGAAGAAAAGGTTACTATACAAGTTGACAACAAGTCAGCTATAGCACTAATGAAGAACCCCGTATTTCATGGAAGGAGCAAACACATCGACACAAAGTATCACTTCATAAGAGAATGCGTTGAAAGAGAAGACATACAAGTCGAATTCGTAAGTGGAGAATACTAGAAAGCGGACATACTTACAAAAGCACTACCGAAGATTAAATTCTTAACCATGAGACAACTCATCGGACTAAAAGACCTAACGTCGCAGCATTTGTGATTAAGGGGGAGAATATTGGGCCGAAACTCATCCAACCGGGTAATCACAAACCCGCTGACAAGACAGTTACAAAATGGCAGTTACATAACTGTAAAACAGTTATTTACCAAGGGACGCGACTCTTCACTCGCACCCTTTCATGTAGTATAAATAGGAAACGATTTGTAAACATCAAATGATGATGACAGATTAAGATTTAATAAAACTTTGCATTTCTGGTATATTTTGATTAGAAGTTAGATTTTCGATCCAACATTATTTACTACTTCCTCCATTCCATGTTCATCATGAAACTTACAGAAAAAAACACCTCCATTGTTCTTCATTAAGTCCAAAAAACCAAACTTATTCCACATTCTTCTTAGTTGATATCTAGCCTCACTGTATGTTACTTGCCCTCCTACAAAGAAACCACAAACAGTGTACTTCCACTTCTCACACCCTAATTCAATCATTTCATCATTAACCACAACTTCATTACCATCTTCACTTATTTCAGTAGAAATTTCCATCAGCTTGTTGTCAATCCTATTAGCATTGACAATTTCAGCAAAATTCATATTCCAAACACCCCTATTCTTTCCTTCACAACTCTTCTCCTTCTCTCCTTTATTATGTTCATCACCCTTCTTACTCCCATCCTCATTAGCACAATTATCATTATCAGAATCAGGTTTATTACAATCATTATTTCCACTTTCAACAACAGTTCCTTGATCATAATATCCCTGATTTGTGCCCAAATCCTGAGTGCCTATCTGAGAATTAATTGGTGGAAATTGTTCTCCAGTTATATCATTTGACGTGGTGGGAGAAAAAAAATATTTTGTAGATACGTAATAAAGTGGAAGCAACAATGTGTTTTGGATAGAAAGTGTGGAAAATGATACAAAAGAGTATATATAGAGTTTGATGTGTATTATTAAATTTAAAGGGGTTTTTTTTTATTGGAAATGTATTGAACTTTGCCCCATTTCCTATTTGTATACTAAACTAAAAAAAATCCTATTCTATGTATTTAAGTTTCTAAACCTCCTTTTCTACGCATAAAATAACCGCTGAAGAGGTACCAGTTGCAACTCATGTTATCCATAGATAAAACCCGCCTAAAAGGCTTCATATCCTCAATTGTTTGAATACATCATGGATCAAATTAAGCTAGCAAATCCTAAGGCACACCAGTACCTTATAGACAAAGAGCCTAAAACATGGTCTAGAGCATTCTTTCAATTAAATATGGATTGTGAGGCTGTAGAAAATGGTTTCAGTGAATGTTTCAATGTTGTGCTTCTTAGGGTCAGGAACAAGCCTCTTTTAACGATGTTTGAAGCAATTAGGGTTATAGTGATGGAAAGGATGAATACTATGCGGAAAATTAGTGAAAGATGGGTTGATAATATATGCCCAACTGTTAGAAGAAGGCTTGCATGGTCTAAAGATCAACAAAGGTACATATGTTCAACAACTTTTTCTATCTAATTATTTTTGCAAAGCACACATTAAGTACGTCATTTGTTTTGTAGATTTTGGCATGTGATACCAGCCGGTGGTAATGAATTTGAAGTAAGGCAAGGCAATGAAGGATTCAAGGTTCATGAAAGTCTAAGAACTTGTAGTTGTAGAATGTGGCAGCTTTCTAGACTACCATGCCCATGGAGTTGCAGTTATTTTCTTATGGAGTTGTAGTTATTTTCTTGATAAATAGAAGCCAGAAGACTATGTTCCTGCATGGTTCAGAAAAGACATGTATTTTCAAACATACAATAATTATCTAAAGCCTGTTGGTGGGGGATGTCAATGTGGTCAAAAGTTGAGTTGAATAAGCCCATTCCCACCAAAACCAAAGAAGATGCCTGGAAGGCCAAGAAAGAAGAGAATTAGAGCAGCACATGAAGAAGGTAGTTCAACCAGGATATCGAAGGTAGGCACTGTGATTACTTGTCAAATATGCTTAGAGGATGGGCACAACAAATGATCATGTACTAAAGAAAAAGTCCAACAAGCACCGAAGCCAGTTAAAAAGAAAGGTAGACCAAAAAAAATGGTGATGCAGCTAGTGGATCAGAAGCTGGTATTGAGCCAAGTGATGCAAACAGAGGTGGATCACGAGGTCGTGTTGGGTCACATGATAGTGCAAACATAGGTGTATCAAGAAATGTTGTGTCAAGAGGTGCAAAAAGAGGTGTAATAAGAGGTAGAAAACACATGTGGATCGAGGGCTCTTCCGAGATGGTTTGGTGTCGGTGTGTGCACACACCGTGTAACAGGAGAAACTTTTATAGGGGGTCGAAATTCAATCCCACTTCCAATTTGGCCTAATGGGGTACCTTTACCAAGTGCAAGTGCTATTGCTCGTGGAAGTCAAACATCTGCTTCAATTCAAGTGCCTATGTCAAGTCAACTACAAAATGAATATGCTGATGCAAATCATGTGCAAAAGTAACATACCTATGTATTTATGCCCATTTTTGTGAAAGATATGTTTTTTAGCCCACTTTTGTGATCAACTTGGATGTTCAGGTTCATATAACAAGTTTACATTTGTGTATCTGGAAAAATATGTTAGTGCCATCTTTATATATGGATTTTTGAGTTAATGTCTAGTTCATATACATGTCTTATGTTCTGTGCACTAGTCTGCAATGTCTTCATTTGTGAGTTAATGTCTTATAATTGTCTTGTGGTTGTATCATTGTTTTGTAAGTACATATTTGATATTTCCATAGTGATCATGTGCTCCAAACTGTGTCCAAGTTGACTAATTTAGTGGGTCATGGTTTGCTATTTTATTTATATTGTATTTGATCATATTGCTTGTTTTGGTCTCATTCATATTTTGTGGTTTTGGTCAGTGGGTTTTTTCCTTGTGGGGATTTGTTATAGTTTGTTAATTCCAAGTTCATATTGCTTAGTTGGATTATCATACTGGTTACCGGTTACACATAAGCCATACATGAGTTTCTAGTCATTTTATGCATATAAAAGGAGGTTTAGAAAGTTAAATACATAGAATAGGAATTTTTTTAGTTTAGTACATACAATAGGAAATGAGGCAAGTTCAATACATTTCCAATCAAAAAACCCAATTTAAAGAGGTGTTAGTGTTAAAATCTAAAACAAAGAGTAAAAGTAGGGATTTTAATGAGTTTAGAGGTTAAAGTGTTATATTAATAAAGTTAAAAGAATGCTAAATTTGAAAAACTAATAAGTTTAGAGATTATTTTATATCTTCTATAAACATGAGGGAGTGTTGGTGACATATGACAACTCAAATTAATGAATTATTGTAGATGACCAGTAACATTTGAGTTGTTAAATGTTACTCCTATATAAACAAATAAATGTATTATGTCCGACATTTTAATCAGAGAAAGGATAAATGAAGTTAAGAATGAGATTTCGAAAAGCCTGCGTTCTTGAGTTTTGCATGAAAAGTAGAGAAATGTAAGAAAGGAAAATGAACAAAATTTTCTCTACGAACTGAAAAAATTTGGAAAAAGAAAATTATAACTGTTATTTCTAGTTTCTTTTTTTATTTTTATTTAGTACGTAGGAACACTTAAGAGAACTAAAATCTATAGTTATTTATGTGCTCTTCTTTCTCTCTTCTTTTATATTTAAACTCGAAAATCGAGTGATATTTTTTAGAAGTACTTGTATTGTGATGAAGTATTAAAGTGTGTATGTGACATGGACTATTGTTATGAGAGTGTTAAATAACATAGCAGATAGCCCATTCATGTTGAAACATGAGGCCCAATAAAACATCTCAATATTACAGCGTTTGGATTTACTTATTTGCCAGCTTATGGGCTTATAGCCTTTTCAAACACACAAGCTCAAAAAGGTGTTAAAACAAGGATTCTGAAACCCGCGCTTCGCTGCGGGGATAAGTCGCTAATATTTGGCTTTACAGTTTATGTATACAATCATTTAGGATATGAATACGCCGGTAGGAAAAAAGCTGTCGCCGAGTGTTTTAGAAAAAGACGTCCACAAAACTCTTTTTCATAATATTTAAACATGTAATATGCTAAAAGGCTTTATGATTCAATCAAAGAGTATGGGCTGGGCTATGATTCAATCAAAGTAATCAAAGAGTATGGGGTGGGCTGTTTGCAATTTTTTAGGCAGAAAACGACGAAATAGGAAAGTCATCTTTAGTATAGTACAAGCATGATTACCCGCGCGTTGCTGCGGGGCGTTAATTTTTCCCGCGTTGTTGCGGGGCATTAATTTTTTTATTTTTTTTTTTGTATGTTGTGCGGGTTTATTTTTTCGGTCTCATGTTTAATAGCTTGTTTTTTTCTTATATGGTCTTACGTGTTGGGCTCCCAACTTGGGCCTCATATTTGAAGGTTTGTTTTTTTGGCTATACGGGGTTTTTTTTAATTGTATTTTGTGTGGGTTTATTTTTTCGGTTTCATATTTAATAGTGCAGGTTTATTTTTCAGTAGCATGTTTAATAGTTTTTTTTTCCTTATATGAGCTTATGTCCCGCGCGTTGTTCCGGGGTTGTACGTTTCTGGCCTTATCGATTATTTTAAAGTTATTAGGTATCGAAGATATTTCTACGGGTATTTTTTTATCTGAATGAATCGGTACTTTTGTAATATTTTTTTCTCCTTATTTTGTGTCAACCATTTTAAAAAAAAAACATTACTTGGGTTGGCCCAAAATGAGAGCCCAATAAACCGGCCCAAAGTGGGAGCCCAAGTAGTACTATAGCATGG
>BQNB010110341.1:0-22576 GCA_026074375.1 Tanacetum coccineum | reverse complement strand
TTGATTTATATTACGTTACTTTGGGTAACGAGAACTGTCTTTGGAGATTTGAATCAGTTTGGATTCACGACTTGTTTTGGCAACTTGATTTTGAATTAGGAACTATGTTTAGAAATCTACCTATTTTTTAAAAACTATATTTTGTGTGCATAATCTTGTGAGCTCACCAACTATTTCGATAGTTGACCATTTTTATCATGCTTTTCAGGTGACATTCATAAAGTGGAAACTTAGTACATTGCAATTGGACATGTTCAAGATGTCTACTTTCTTTCAAGTTATTGCAATTGTACTTGGAAATGTTGTCATTCGGATAAATTTTCTTTTATCTTAATTCATGTATGGTGTTTTATCTATCATCTTGTGTGATGTTTATTAATATGTTACACCTCGCGTTTCCACCTTGGTAGGGTGTGACAAGAAGGTTATATTGTAAAATGCTTTGAAAGAGTAGGTTAAATGCCCCTAATATTGCTATTGTCTAGGTAGAAAAGCTCATTTGCTTGAAGACAATCAAATCCCAAGTGTAGAGGTATTTGATGAGGTGTCATTATATACACTATTTCAGGGTCATTTAACCTCTTAAATCATGCAAATATGCCCAGATTATGTGCTTAGTCATTTGTTTTCAGGTTTTTAGCACTTAATTAGCATTTGAAGGAAATACACATGACTTGGGCTCATTTGGAGAAGAAACAGAAAAGACTACAGACACTACACCTAATCTCTTGAAGAAATCGTGCTCATAGAGTGTGAGATGGCGTCGCAAGCATAAAGGGAACTCCGAGTCACGGATCTTTCTAGTACAACGTCAGAACGTAAACTGACTTAAATCAGATCTAAAGATCTACTTTGTGACAAAAAAGCGTCGCGACTATAACTGGACGCCGCCGCGACGGTTTCTCTATATTATACAAAATCGAATTTTAGATTCTTAAAGTATGTGTACTTTGTATAACTTTTTGGAGCTGAACCCTAAAGATTTTGTCCTTTAGGATAGTCTTAGGGGGCTTAAAAACCCTATTGTAACTGACCTTTAATCCATGTTTAATCAAGTAAGATGATTATCTGTAATCATCTAATATTCTAGGTGTTGTTTGATTGATCTGGTTCCCTCACTTCCTTTATAACAGGTTTAGGCTAAACCCTCCCTTATATTTACTTATGATTGCATGAAAGTTGGATTGTAGATCTTTTTACTGTTGCTTCTTATGATGAATGTGCGCGTTGAGCTTTAGAAAACTAGCCATAAGATATTAAATTGGGATAGACGTTTAGGGAAACGCGAGAAGTGTAGAAAGGATACCATCGATAACAGTCTTCATACTACCATACCCCTAATATGATTGATCCCTCTTAAGATATTTCAATTACATTTAATATACTCTTAGGGGCCTTGTAATAGTCTTCATACTACCTTACTTGTGTGTTGCCTTAACGGAATATTAAATAGATGGCGGGTTTGTGTAATTCATTCATGACTTAGGAAATACTTACACAGATCATCACGAGTGTGATAAGGCAACAAGATTAAGAGAAGCAATCTAATAAGTAATGCATGATTAAGTAAATACACTATCTTATCATAAAGTTATCACCAGTGGTATAGATTATATTTAGTTTAATTAATTAGTTAATCAAACAACCTCTCAAACCATCGATTTTATCTGCTTTCTATAAAATATAAAAATACAAAAAGAATCTCTTTTCAATCCCGTAGATCTTGGCTAAGCATTGTTCGATCCTTCCCAACCTATTCCCCTATAGAACAATAACAACCCCCGAGTCTTGCCTATACTACACTGCAACGATTAGGTACACTGCCTAGGGAGTTGTAAAACTTCGTGTAGAAGTCTTTACGAGAACCGCACATCACTTTCTCGAGTTAAGGATCGAGCAATCATATGTATCTATTCCATCATTATGGATGTGTATATGTGGTTTTGTTACCTTTTCTGGAGCATTGGTATCGGTTTTTAGAACTTGCTTTAGTGATGCATCTCGAGACCGCATAGTGAGTATTAGGATTTGCTAAATGATAAGAGGTACTAGGATTAACCCATGTTTTAAAACCTGTAATTGTTATTATGGTCACCTCGACTATATAACTATCCCACACCCTTGTCATGCACTCATTTTTAGTGCAGGATTCCCCTAGTGAAACCCTCCGAGCCTTTCCTTTTCACGGTTCTTGTAATTTTCCGGTGGACTCCGGATTGTTAATGAAGAGCATTGTTTACCCTTAAACCAATTGTTACACCCAAATCTCCTTAGCCTACCTTGTATGTATTCGTTTTTAGTACATTATTGTTTAACCCAAGTTAATTATTTGAGTACATGGTTGCTAAGTCTTTATCCTTGTAAATACAGTTTTGGGACGATTGGGATTCATGGTAGTATTTATTTTGCGGAAGAATGGGGAATAAAAAGTCAGTACCCCCATATGTTTGTTGGATAATCTCCATGTTATTTTGATCCACCTCAATTCATGTCATTAGATTATTTCATGTATCGAGTATGTAAAAGCTCAAGTGTAAGGGTGAATCTATAAACCCCAAGTGATGTTATGAAAAAAAGAGTTTGATGTAAACTTGTGTAGAGTTTGTATATCTTTGTCCAAGTGGTTGAGTCTTTGGCTTAGCAACCAATTCAGCATGTATTCTTATAAATAATTAGCTCACCACTTCACCTTAAAATTCACCCAAAAAGTCACTCTCCAAATATTTCCCATCCGTTTCTATTTCTATGTTTATCATATTACACCTACACCTCACAATCCTTTAAAGACCTATTTGATAGGAGCTTTTAGTACTTACGCCTAGTGGTGGAGGTTTGATTCTTTATCAAGCCTATGGTAATTTATATGCTATGAGAGGTAATTAGTGTTAAATTTTCTATTTCTTATATTGTTATAATTCATTATACACCCGACAGAAAGAGAGAATCCAAACACTTATTGTGAGGTGCTAGTGTGTATTTTTCATACTTTTAGTTATGAGGTCTAATTGTTGTGCCATAAATAGCTTTAAAGAGTAAGTTAAATGCCTCCGATATTGCTATTGTCAAGGTAGAAAAACTCATTTGCTTGGGAACAAGCAAAACTCAAGTGTAGGGGTATTTGATGAGGTGTAATTTTATACAATTTTTCGGGGTCATTTAACCTCTATAATCTTGCAAAAAATGCTTAAAATGTGTACTTAATCGCTTCTTTTTGCATTTTTAGGACTTTGAAGACATTTGGAGGAAATACACGTGACTTGGGCTCTATATTGGAAGAAACTTGGGCTCTTTTTTGGATGAAACAGGAAAATAGTATGACTTTATACCAAAAGAAGGCTTGAAGAATAATTCAAAGATGGCGGAGACGACGTCAGGAAAGCTTGTGATGCCGTCTGGATCTGCTAGCAACCGCGTCAGGAAAATTATGACAACGTCTGGACTATAGTCGTAATAAAAAAAACCCTAGAAGATTCGACGGCGCAACGGCATTAGGATATCTTGGGACGCCGTCGCGATTGTTTTCTTATATATACAAACTCGAATTTAGGTTTTCATATAGCATATTAGGAGTGGAGTTCGGTAGAGAATGACTTGTAGCTGACTTTGGGAGTATTTTAGGGTTTCCCAACCCTTTTGTACCTTCCCCAATCGATTGTTTTAATATAAGTGAAGTTCTTTTATTCTTTAATCATTTAATATGTCTTATTGATTGATTGGTTATTAGTCTTTGCTTATCTTTAACATGCTAGGCTAGATCTCGTTAGTGTTTGCTTATGATTGCATGTGAATTGGTATGTAGATCCTAATAATATTGCTTCTTGATTGATGCGTGTGCATGTTTAGACTCTAGAAAGCTAGTTACTTAAGTGTATGAAAGACCTAAAGCGGCATAATTATGTAGAAAGAATTCCATCGGTAATAGTCTTCATACTACCTTACCCATCTATAAATGATCCCTTTTAAGTATTTTAATGCGCGTCTATCTACCTAGAGGCCTTGTAACAGTCTTCATACTACCTTACTTGTGTGTCTCCCTAGAGAGATATCACGTAGACGGCGTTTTCATGTAATTCGTCATGCTTCTCGAAAATACTTACACATACATCTCAAGTGTGACAAGGCAATAGAGTTAGGAGAAGCATACTAAGGATCATGCATGATTAAGTAAACACATCTCTTTTATCATAAGAATTCTCCACATTAGATTTAGTATAATTATTGGATAATTAGTTTAAAACAAACCTCCTTCAACCCTAAGATTTTATCTGCTTTGAATAAAATATAAAAAGACAAAAATAATCTTTCTTCAACCCTAGACCTTAGTGAACATTCGATCCGGCCTTCATAGTGTTATTCCCCTAGAGAATGATAATAACACCCGAGTCTTGCCTATACTACACTACAACGGTTAGGTACACTGCCTAAGGAGTTGTAAAACTGAAGTGAAGTTTACAACCTCATCAAAACATAACATGATTAAAAAACATAGACCTAAGGTTTTATTCTGTCTGCATTAGAATAAACTGAAAGGTAAACACAGAAACAACACGTATATAAAACCAAAAAGAACCAAAAAAAAAAAACAAAAATAAATATTCTATTTTCTTCAAATAAAAAAAAAGAGCAAAAAAATTCTTCAACACTTCAACTTCTTCTTTCTTTTGCTTTCTTTTATTCTTCTTCTTCAAAAGACAATCCAAAATGCTACAGAGAAAACCACCTAGACGGATAGTGAAGATTCATTCCGATTAAGTGAAAACAATATCGATCGTCTAAGTCCGGTCCTATCCCGTAATAAGTATTCCCGATCCGGAATCCGATCCGGGCCTGATTCGCCAAAGCTACACAAAAAACGGTAGCCTGGCCCGGCCTTCATAAAGTGTTATATTCCCCTAGGAGAAAGAAATAACACCTACGAGTCTTTTAGTCTTTGTCTATTTATTTTTTATTTCCTATAACCTGTCCACACTTAGCAACTGACAAAACACTACAGGAACGTGGAAGGAATGAACATCGATACACAAAGACAAGCCAACACACGGATAGGTACCAACAGCCCTAGCGAGGGCGTTATGTAGCCCCCAGAAAAACTGCGAACCTAACATGCACAAGATGTACAAGAAACCACCTCTACAAAACATAACAAGATTAAAAAACCATAGAACAAATACAGCTGATATACATAAAGGCTGGAAAGTGCGTGGACTATAAATCATGAGTTATGCCACCTTTACCATAAGAGTGTGACCACAAATACATTAAAAGACAAAATGCCAACTCACCGAACAGATAACTATCGATAATAGACACAAGAAAAAACACCAGTGATACTTGGGGAGCCTCGTGTGGGCCCATCCTCAGGGCGCAGATGACCTAGTTAAGGAATCCGCCATCCTTTAGAAGATAGATTTAAACAAAAATATTTTATAAAATAACTAAAATAAAAGTTTTAAAAAAACAAGTTTTGATTAAAATAATTAATTTTTAATAAAAAAAAATAAAAAAAATTAAAAAGAGTAAAAAAAAAAAAACAAACAAACACAAAACACTACACACGGATTACAAATAAAAAAACGTACGCCTGAAGCGCAGAAGAAAAGCACGTAACAGTAGGGATGAAGCGGCGCCCAAAAAAACACGTACCGGAGGTAGCGACCCCTACCCCGCTCGCAGCACGCACCCCGCCAGGCCCCACCACCACATGCACAAACGCCCCGACCACCCCCACGCCCCCCCCACAACCCCTCGACCCCCCCCCCCCCCCCCCCCCCTCCCCCCCCCCCCTTCCGTCCCCCTAACCCCACCTCCCCCCCACCCGGCCCTACCCACCACCCCCCCGCCCCCATCCTCCCCCTCCCACCCTACACCCCCCCCCTCCCCCCCCCCCTTCTCCCACCGGTACCTATATCTTGAATCCAAAGTGCGAGAGCCGATACCCCAAAGCCTCCGAGGAGGCGAACGCCTCCCACACCTCTGGCCCGGACTCATAAACCTGATACTCGGCCCCCCGCAAGACGGCTTCCCGCACCCCCCCCACCACCGTAGCCGACGTCCCCTCAGGAAGCCAACAACACATCGCTAGAGACAGTTAGCCCGAAAACTGATCCCCAGAGTCGGAAAGAAATAAAAAAAAGACAAAAGAAAACACCATAACGCAGCCCCACTCAATAGGGAATAAAAGAACTTATAAAAAAAATAACCAAAATTTAAAGAATTATAAATCAAAACATCCATAGAACCTCTCTCCCCATCCATTAGAGGGCCAAATCAACCCTCAGGCCGATCCCCCCACTGAAATAGAGCAACGCCCCCCCCACGGCAATAAAAATAAAATAATAAACCATATAATAATACAACACCCAAGAACATAACAATCAACTACGAATCCCTAGCCAAACACAAGCTAACCCCCCCGGTTAGTGCTCCTGGAGTATGCAGTGGCGACCAAACCAGCCTCCTAATGTTCCCAGCCCCCCATGAAGCGCGGTATGCGCGTCGATACCACCAAAAAATAAATACCTATAACAGCGTGACCGTCTTTGGTGAAACGGACCCCCAAAAAGTGTAGTTCCCCCCCCCTCCAGCCTCAACCAAAACATAATTTCCCTACCCCTGGGAAAAAAAGCGCATGTCAAAAAAAAAAGAATAATAAAACATTATTTTCCCTCTTTATTCTTTTTTTTTCCCCTTTCCAATTTCAATTATTTATTTTCCTATACTCGAGCTATTCATATATTATTTGTATATAACTTTTCTTATAGTATTTTTAAATTGTTTCTTCCCTCTTCTTACAATTACAGCTCTCCGTACGTGTTTCTTGTTTTAGTTTTTTTTCTTTTTTTTTTTTTTGTTGAAGACGGGTCGCTTTTTGATTATTTTTTTTCTTTTTTTCTTTTTTTCCTCATTATTTATACAACCCCACCCAAACTACACCATAAGAGCCTAAAAGCACAGTTTATAGGTTAATATTCTGTTAATTTTTTTTTTCTTTTTTTTTTTTTTTTTTGTTGTTCTTTTTTTTTTTTCCTTTTTTTTCTATTTTTCTTTTTTATTTCATTTTTTTTTTGCTTCTTCCTAAAAAATTTTTACAGATTATTTCTAAAAAATTTCAAAACTCTAGTTAAGGCTGTTTTTTTTTTAGGTTTCCTCTTTTAATAATTCGGAAAAATTGGGAAACGGCTATTCCTTTTTTACCAGTGGCTATTTTTTTTTTTTTTTTTTATATTGGCTTTTTGAGTCCCGTTTTGAGATTGAACGCACAGGCTTTTTTTCTTTTTTTTCCCTCTTAACGATAAGTTATACTTTATTTTTATTTTCTCTCAAAACAAATCTTACAATTTATACACCAACATATCACTAGTGCAACGGGATTTCAGATACAATAAATAACAAAATAAGGAATAAACCTTTATATAATTATCGATAACCCAAGCTTATAAGATCATATAAATAACTTCTTTTAACCACTTATTCTAAAACAACCATGCTTTGGAGGAAACTCGCGACTAGAACTTCCGACAACAAACCCCACCACCCCTTCACCCCCACCAAAACCCCACCCTGACACACCTCCCAATAATCACGCTGCCACATTACAACCAGCCACAAAATAAATAAATAAAAACACCGCATATAGGACAATCTCGCACCAATTGAACAGTGTATCAACAGCATCTTCGATACTAAGACACAAACCAACAAAGATCGGGGCCGCGCGCCACGCCCCCAAAACCTACACATCAAGTACTCGATAGTTACCCAGTTCCCCCCAGGCCAAGGCCGCAACCCCTTCCACTATCCACCTTCCATTTCCAAACCGCCCGAATTTCCATCCATCCATACCCGCCCACCCCCCCAACGCAACGCACATCCAAGCCCTCTTCCCTCTCTACCCAAATATCTACCAAGCCCACACCTCCACCATGCCATCCCCAGCCCCACAAAACGAATCCCCGAATCCTCCTCCTCTCCTCCCGTACCTCATTTCCTACCTAATACCCACCCTCGGTTGCCTATCCTCCCCCTTCTACCAGAAAACTAATCTCCATCTTCCGCCGTCCCACCCAAGTAAAATCCTCCTTATATTTCCCATCCCGAATCATCTCCCTCTCCTCCTTGTCCCTCCGCTCCATCAAAAAGGAAAAAAAAAAAATTCACCAGAAATGAAAATAGGACGAATCCTCCTATTACATCATCTAAGCGCTCCCACTCATCAATAACCTCCTCTATTCTCCTTCCTGCCCCTCCTCCCTCCCGAATCCGTCCCTGCCTCCTCACGAATCCTCCCACATCCTCCCCCAATCCTATTCCCCCGTACACCGAATACCTCTCCCCTGCACCTCTATGAACGTCTACAATATAACAAACCAAACCAATAAACCTGAATCGTCCCTCCAAAAAACACGAAACTTCCCTCTCACCTATTCCTATCGAATCCTTTTCCCCTACCACCTCATTTCCTCCCCTATCCCTCCTAAACAAGAAAACGCAAATAAGAAAAAAAAAACCAAAGTCAAATGTATATGAACAAAAAAAAAAAAACAAAGAAAAAAAGAAAAGAACAATCCTTGATCCACTCTTGTCCCTCCCTATCCATGAAATCCAATCCTAAATCCTCGCCATTTTTTTCAATCTTTCATTCAATCATTTCTTTAGTGATTTATTTTTTTTTTTTTTTTCAATTTTTTTTTTTTTTATTTTTTTTTGACCACTTTCCATCTCCTCCTCTCCGTTCCTCCGATTATCCTGCTCCAATCCCCACATCCTCCTATCCTCCCTCCCTCCACCTATACATCCTGCTTCCTCTCCTAATACCTGTTCCTGAAAACTACCACAGGCTCCACCAAAATAAACTCACTCCAAAAACACCCTTCCTCCCGTTCTATACCTTCGCTAATCTCAACCATTCCTTCCTTCCTTTCCGCATGCCTCAAGCTTGCACCTTTACAAAAACTTTCCTTCAGACCTATCCTATCCTCCTCTACGCTACCTCTCGCATCCTTCGCATAAACCCTCCTCCATTTCCTGTTGCCCTCCATCCCACCTCATCCACCATGCAATAACCAAAGGCCTCCAATGCCTTCCTCCTACCTTCCTAATCCTTCCTTCCCTTTCCCCTCTCCTTACCTAAAAGCCTGACATCCACCGTCCAAAATCCTTCCCCTCTCCCCTATCCCCTCCCCTACCTCTCTTCCTATCCTATCCTTCTCTCCTCCTACCTCCTTCCACCACACAATAGGATCTAAAAATCCTCCTTAGAAACCAAGTCCTTAATCCTTCTCCTTCCTTACACGAAAATCCTCCTCCTTCCTTTCCATCTCCTTCCCCTCACAAATCCATCCCCACCCATTTTTCAACAACAAAATGACAACAACCAACCCACCCCGTAAAATCAAAAAATAATGACCCCACTCAACACGAGCGCACTTCAAGTGCCACACTCCCAGGCCGCCCCATCATACTAAACATAGTAAAACACTTATATCCAACAAAACCCTACAAATAACATGTATTTAATAAGAACATTAATATTCGAATTATAGTACGTTGTTCCAAATGCAAGTACAGGTTTTACTCCCTTATTGGTCAAACTAAGACAAAGGTCACTTTGCGTAACCCATCCTTTCCCTATATGGTGGATATGCTTTATACTTATGTGAGTTCAAAGCACTTGGCATGTTTAAACCTCAGATGATTATATGATCAAAAAATCCATTGTTGATTATCGAAGTGGATAAAGTCCAAGGACTATTGTGATGTTGTGGTATTTGGAGGTTAATCATGCTTTGAGCTTTCTCGCCTCCTTATCTATAAATGTTTTACAAACTCACGCATGTATTCCTTACATGTACAAGATGTCTTACAAACTTCCACACTTCTCCCTATAACACTTCCATACCCTACTTCCAACAACACATCATTCTAATCATTTGTTAATCTCTTTCCTAACAAATGATTAAACACTATTTCTACACAATCCTATAACACATCCTTCCTAATCATTTGTTTACTCATCTTACCTAACAAATGATTATATCCTCTCTACACACTCTAAACATTCCTTTTCTCAAACTATTTCATAATCACACATGCCTACTCTTTTCTCTCTTATTGGCAATGTGATTATAAATTTAAATCAATCCTTTGATTTCACTCTAAAACATCATCACCTTCATACTTCTCATCTTTAAACCATCCCCAAGCTTAAACTCTTCTTCACTCCAACTTTCCCTAAATAATACCCATATGGGACAACTCACATTCTCTTACATCATTATACCTTGTGTACTTCTTGTCCCCTAACATTCCAACATAGGCTCCTCCATATCACATCAATACATTATCCACCACATATATCTTATTTACCTTCTTTATCACAAACTCATTTGAATTTCACACACACACACACACACACACACACACACACACACTCTATCATCATATCCCTTGATTATACCACTTCATCAATTCATCTTACCTTACTCTCTTCTCCTCCCTTGGATTGAAATTCAAATGTCAAACAAATACACTTCCCTCTAGAAACAAACACACTTCACTCTCTAAACAAACACAGTCTCTATCTACCCTTGATCTTGCCACTTCATCTATCCAACTTACCCTTCACCATCTCATCTTTACTCTTCATTTCAAACAATATCAAGAGGCTTCTTTCCATCCCATCACCATCACATCATGTCAACTCACATACACCCCATCCTTATCTCTTCCTCTTATCCAATATGTGCCTAATACATTTGAAATTCAAATTTCAAATCTTCCCCTCATAACATTCACCCTTTCTCTCTAAGTTAAGAATATTCAAAGAATATTCCCTTGTACCTTAACTAGCCTTTCAAACCATTAGTTAGATTCTAACTAAGCTAGTTACATTTTAACGAATAACCAAACTACCCTTGTCCGGTAGTTCTTTTCTCTCTTTTCAATATCGTACAAACAAAAGGCTTTTAAATACTTCACAAACGCTTTTATCAATTGGCTATTTGAGTTGGTTGACCTTGAGTATAAGAATGATTTAAATATCATAGCGTGAAGTACAATTGGAGGTTTAGCAAGAACGGGTAGTTAAAAAGCCAAAAACCCAAAAAATAGGTTTGGGTCTCTGGCACGCGGCCAGCGCGCCATATGAGAATTCATTTACTCACATTTGGGTTCTTGACCTATCAATACCCCCTCTTGGCTGTTGTATTCCTCACCTCTTGCAAACATTTTTTTCCTCTCTTTTCTCTTCTCCTATCCTCTAAGTCTAACATCTAAGTATTCTAAACTTCTCATCTCACAATTCTATTAAAGTGAACACATCTCCATAAGAGAGCCACACAAGTACCTAATCCATACTTGTGTGTTTTGTTTAGGGTCTTCTTTCTCATACCCTTTCTTTAGAATTGAGTCTCTAGGTTAGGTTAGGACTTGATTCATCCATCTATCTTTCATTCAATCGAGTTGTAAGGGAAGTATTGTATCCGTGGGATCAGGCCTAGATCATTAGGGATCTAGTTGGGGTTTGGTAAGCTTCCAAAAGGAAGTCTTTGTAGTTATAGGATAAGTCGAATCACATGTTCTTAGGGGTGGATTCTGAGAGCGGAATACCGTAGGTAGTAACTCTTTTTTGTGAGCGCCGATCTTTGTGCATATCGGTGGAGTTAAACTGTAATACGATTTTCAGTCCACCATAAGGATTACACTAGAATAGTATAGTTGTCGTGGATTCGCAACTAGACGTACGGAAGGACTAAACCTCCTTCTTGAACCAATATATATCATGGTGTCTTTCTCTCTCTATCTCTATCTACTTGTTTCTTTGCTAGGTAGATCATCACACCACTCGGGTCTTTCGAGATGTGACAACTATGCATTGAGCAGGTTAGTCAAACCATTAGTATTGGCTTGAGTTTTATTATGTGCTATATCAATTGTGTGGTTATGTGATCTTATGTGAGTTTGGCTACCAATCCAAGGAGCGTGATCGTCTCATTGTGATTGAGTTTATGGTGGTTATGGGCGTTTTTTTATTTTGTTCACATTTCGTGACAATGAAAATGATGATATAATTTTATGTGTACGTATTATGTATTTACGTATTCAAATAATAAGAATTCATGGGGTTAGTAAATTTAGTTAGATGGATTTTAGTAGTAATAAGTTAGAAAAAAATATGTTTAGAAATGAATTCAGTTCATAGTTATTTAATTTAGTGTTAATTTAAAAAGTTTTCTAAAATAAGTAAAGGTTTTTATAAAAAAATATATCAAAAAATTAAGGGTTTTTGTGTAAAAAAATAAAAATAAAAGGGGTGTTTGGCCGATCGGTGGCAAAGAAGAAAAGAAAAAAAGAGTTTGAGTAAAATACAAATTTGTTTTTGATAAGGATTAAAATGGTAGGGTTTTCTTATATAAACCAAAACTTCTTTTCCCCTCTCTTTGTTTCTTGGCCGGTCGAACATCAAAGAAAAGAAAAGAAAAAGTTTTTTTTATTCAAGATCCAAGTGGTGATTTGTGTAACTAATCGAAGGTTTTAGGTATGTTCATAAACTCAAATTGTTTTTATTTTCTTTTTAATTCATGTAACAATAAAGTGATGGATAAATTAGAGTTTTATAAAATCTATAAATTAATGATGTTAAACTTAATTAGAAGAGTTTGGGTTTAATTAGGATCATGTTGATGTAATTGGTTAGGGTTGGATCGTGTTTAAATAGGAATTAGGTTTGAGCAGAATTTTAGTTCATGTTGTTCGATGGATATCTCAAGGATGGTAACGTTTTTCTTTATGAATCTTATGTCTATTGATAAGTTCAGAGAGTCTAGTTTCCAAAAAGTCCAGCCCCGAAAGGTTTTGAGGTAGGGAAGTTAGTTAAATAATTTTCGCAAGAAAAGTTGTCAAAACAGTAAATTCGGGTCAGATTTGGGCCTGATTTCGGGGAGTAAAACCCTACTTAAATTTCAAATTAGGGTTAGCCAAAAATTATGAGTTATATTTTAGGTGTCTATTAACGCCAGTTCGAAGGGTTAACGCTAAAACATTTTCTAAGTATTTTTAAGGACGTCAAACTTTTTGGTGTGCGTTCAGATCCGAATCTAGGTACTTTGTAATGATGAATTTTTATAAAATAGTTCTACTTAGTATTAATTTTTCTAAAAAATCACAGTAGCTCAAAACTCATTAGGGAGCTATAAGATAAAAAGAGAACCATCAATTAGGTGTTATAGTGTTTTATTTGTGGTCATAAAGTGACTACAAATTTCTGTCAGAAACTAAAAAGTTGGAAGTTAATGGTTAAGGTTATATAGGGTATGAAAATGATTTGGGAGATGTATATAAAGGATTATAAACTTAGTATAAGGTTTAGAAGTCCATCATATGATTGTTACATTGGCTTGGGCATTTAGCCTAACCGAGTGTAACTTGTGTTTTTGTTGTGTTTAGATTTTGTGCAAGATTTTGTCAAGTAGCTGAGCATCAGGTGAGTTTCATAGTCCCATTTTACTATGTTTTCTTGGGATGGAAATGATGCAAAGTATGTTTTGAAATGTTTTAAATGCTGTGATTATGTAGTTTAAATGACGCATGGACTTTTATGAAGCTATTATATGTTATGTGCTAAATGTTATGGCTTTGGATCGTGGGTAACGTTCCTACCCAGTGTTATGGCTTTGGATCGTGGGTAACGTTCCTACCCAATGTTATGGTTTGGATCGGGGGTAACGTTCCTACCCAATGTTATGGACTTTGGCTTCGGGTGATGATTCTACCCATGGCTTTGTGATTTGGATCGTGGGACACGTTCCGTCCTAGATTTGGTTGTTTTGGTCGAATACATGGTAGCCTATATAATAGTTAGCTTAACTGTCCTGCTATGTTTTGTTTTTTTATAATCACAGTAATTTATTTAAAGATTGAATTGGGTGTCGCAAACCTATGACTCTCACCAACCGTTGTGTTGACGTTTTTAAGCATCATTTTCAGGTGAGCATGTTGAGGGTTTTGAAGCTAAAAGTGGCTAGAGAGACCTTAGGATTGCATATGGAGTTTATCTTCTGATTTTTGTTTCGTACTTGTTCATTGGATTATTCTTGAATGCTGTTTGATTTCTTAGGCTTGTGAGTCATGTTAAGTCTTTGTATTAATGAGACCCTTTTTCATTAATGCAAGATTCCTTTGTTTTTGGTGTTGTCATGACACATCGTGTCTTTTATATTTAGTTATGCATGTAGTGATTCTCTATTGTTGACACCATTGTGTTGTGATGATATCCATGATGTTACGCCTCGTGTTTTCGCCTTGGCGGGGTGTGACAGATTGGTATCAGAGCCTTTGGTTATAGAGAAGTTGGTAGTTTGGCCTAGACTGTAACCTAGGAGACCCTCGTATAGTTGCATATTAGGGCATAAGTGTATATGTACGTATCTACTATATTTTCTCGCTACTTAAAAAGCTTTGATTTTTCCTATTTCATTATTGCTATATAATATAATATATATACTTTTCATTTTGGGGATCTAATAGTATATACCCTTCTTTATGTTATTTTAGTCATGTCTCCTCCAGCTCGTGCGTCTCGTGCTAAGTTTCATTGGGGAATCGCCTTCGCAACTGGACTCAAGCGTTTTACTGATCGAGTGACGAAGCTTAGGATGAAGCATACGAACCGTAGAGTCCGAATACTGAAAGGTCTGTATCCGCGCCGAATTGAAGCGAAGTTGACTAAGAAACAAGTAGGAGGAGAATAGATCATAGAGAGGGAGATGACGATGATTTCAAAAGATGGTACAATCTCTAAATTCCCTGAGTACCATTCATCTGAAGAAGAAAAACCAACCGAACAACCTAGATCTTTAAATAAGTATAGATTTGTTGATCACCCAGAACTCCAAAGGAATGAATTTGCTCCGCATCGACTGCCCCAACAAGAAGGCAACATGAACGGTTGGTTGATTGAGGAGGAGGATGAGCCTCTAGGGTATGAAGCATCCGACAAGGAGGTAGAATCGGATCTTAAGTCTACCGCAAGTAGTAAGCCTAAGTATAAGAAGATGAAGGAGACAACTAAAGCTATTCCCGACCGTAAGTTCCACAACTGTCCGTATTGTTCTAAGTGATTGATATGTTTTAGTTTGTTTTCTTTTTCCTTTCGACATTTGGAGCCATGTTAGGAATGTTATTTTCAACTCTTGGATTTTGAGTATTTTTAATATAATAAAAGTGATTATAGGGCTATTCCCTTGTGTGATTTGTTATTCGAGTTAGGTGCTATGTGGTGTGTTTATTTCATGAAGTGTCATCATAAGAGGGAGTACAAATGTGAAAGGGGGCATCTATAATTATGGTGGCCAACATAATTTTACATGCGCCACAACACAGGTGGACTTACAAGTATGATTACATGGATTAATGTTGATGCGTTGTATGTATGTATATGATTATGGAAGAGTATGATAAGATCATAAGTTTGGAAATCATTATTATATCGTCTAATGTATATGAATTTTATCTTATATAGAAATGGCTCCAAACCTACAAAGCGGCCCTAACAACAACAATGAGAACCCTGACATTGTTGCTATCATCGCGCAGCAATTACAAAACATTCTTCCGTAGATCGTCACTCAAGTAACTAACAATGTGAATAATGCTAATGGTGGAAATGATGGGAATGGTGGAAATGGTAAGAATGGTGGAAATAATGGCTGCACCTACAAAGGGTTCATGGCATGCAATCCCAAAGAGTATAATGGAAAGGGAGGTGCGATAGCACTTACCCGATGGATCGAAAAGATGGAGAATGTAATTGACAATAGTGGGTGTGCTGAGAATCAAAAGGTGAAGTATGCTGCTAGCTCGTTTATGAACAAGGCTTTGACTTGGTGGAATACCCAAGTTCAAGCAAGAGGTCGCGCAACTGCAATAGGTATGTCATGGACTGATTTTAAGGCTTTGCTTGTAGAGGAGTTCTGTCCTAGCAATGAAATGGAGAAGATGGAATCTGAGTTTTAGAATCATAAGATGGTGGGAGCCAATCATGCCGGCTATACAGATCGGTTTCATGAGTTGGCCAAGTTGGTTCTGCATCTAGTTACTCCTGAGTCATCATGCATCAAAAGGTACATAGCTAGGTTAGCTACTGAGATTTGGGGAATGCTCTGAGCGACCCAACCAACCACAATCTAGAGTGCAATTCTTAAAGCTGGGATACTTACTGATGAGGCAGTCAGCTATGGTACATTGACAAAGGGTAATGAGAAAAGAAAAGGTGTGGAAGAGTCAAGCAAGCAATGAGGTAGGAGAAATGATGATAAGAGGGCAAAAGTAAACAAGAGATTTGTAGCAGCAACACCTCATAGGAATAGGTATATTGGCCCTCAATCAAAATGTAATAAGTGTTGGACTTATCATCCCGAGGGTAGAACTTGTCAAGTGTGCTTCAATTATCAGAAACCGGATCATTTTGCAAGGAATTGTCATATGCCAATTAAGCAAGTGGCACCGATTAATGCTGTTAGATGGAATCATGAACCAGGAACGTGTTATGAGTGTGGAAGCCATAAACATTATCAAAATAATTATCTTAAACTTACCCGAGCACCTGGTCAAGTGGGAAACCGTTTGACTATTGAAGGAAATCAGAACACAAGGAATAACGGGAATCAAGTTAAGGGAAGGGCTTTCAATATGAATGCAGTCGACGCTCTCCAAGATCCTAACGTCATAACGGGTTCTTTTTCTTTGACCCATCATTATGCTACTATACTTTTCGATTCTGGAGCCGATTTTAGTTTCATTTCTACTGATTTTGCGCCCTTGCTAAATGTGAAACCTAGTTTTGTAAACTTTAGGTATGTGATAGAAGTAGCAGATGGTAAGAAAGTAGAAGTGGATAGGATTATTCATGATTGCAAACTAGAACTAGGAACTTCCCTGTTCACTATAGATTTAATACCTTTAGGTAATGGGAGTTTCGATGTGATTGTGGGGATGGATTGGTTGTCTGAGCATAAGGCTGAGATAGTGTGCCACGAGAAGGTTGATAGGATACCGTTGGAAAATGGTGAGATACTTCATGTCCAAGGAGAACGTACTCCAGGAATCGCCAAAGCCTTAAGTAACGTAAACGTAGACGAACCGAAAATGAGTGATATCTTCGTAGTACGAGATCTCGTTGAGGTGTTTCCGGAGGACTTGTCGAGATTGCCGCCGCAACGACAAGTTGAGTTTCGCATAGACTTAGTTCCGGGAGCGACGCCGGTTGCGAAGTCTCCATATCGTCTAGCACCCTCAGAGATGCAAGAATTGTCTGCGCAGCTTCAGGAGTTGCAAGACAAGGGTTTCATACGACCAAGTCATTCTCCGTAGGGAGCACCTGTGCTGTTTATTAAGAAGAAGGATGGTGCATTACGTATGTGTATTGATTATAGGGAGTTGAACAAGTTGACTATTAAGAATCGCTATCCTCTCCCGAGAATCGATGACTTATTCGATCAGCTGCAAGGAGCGTGTTATTTCTCTAAGATAGATCTTCGGTCAGGATATCATCAGCTACGTGTGCATGAAGATGACATTCCAAAGACCGCATTTTGAACGAGGTATGGACATTTTGAGTTTACGGTTATGCCATTTGGTTTAACCAATGCACCAACAGTCTTCATGGACTTGATGAACCGGGTGTGCAAACCGTATCTAGATAAGTTTATCATTGTCTTCATTGATGACATCCTGATCTACTCAAAGTCTAAGGATGAACACGAGGTTCATTTGAGGCTAGTGTTAGAATTGCCGAAGAAGGAAGAGTTGTATGCTAAATTCTCCAAGTGTGAGTTTTGGTTACAAGAAATGCAATTTCTTGGTCATGTGGTCAACCAGAATGGTATTTACTTGGATCCAAGTAAGATTAAGGCGGTAAAGAATTGGAAAGCCCCTACCACACCATCTGAAATTCGATCATTTTTGGGGTTAGCAGGTTACTACCGACGTTTTATTGCAAATTTCTCCAAGATTGCTAAACCTCTTACTTCGTTGACTCAGAAAAAACAAAATGTCCATGAGTGAGGGATAGAAATGATAGGCATTTTCAAACTTTAAAAGATTTAATTTTGTGTAATGTGCTCCAATGTTATCATTGCCTTAATGACGTAGAATATGTTGTAGTATCTGTGATGCATTCAAATTAGCGCTCGCGTCGGCTGTGTACTCATTGCAAAGAGGCCAAAGTATTTGTCAGACTCGCGCATCGAGGACAGCTTAAGATCCTATGAGGAAAGAATTTATACAACGCTATGACCTAGAATTAGGGGATGTTCCTTGTGTATTGCCCTTAAAACTTAGAGGCGTTATTTGTATGGTACGAAGAGTGTCATCTATACGGATCATAAGAGCCTTCAACACATATTTGATCAGAAGGAGTTGAATATGCATCAAAGGAGGTGGATTGAATTATTTAGTGACTATGAGTGTGAGATTTGCTACCACCCGGGTAAGGCGAACGTGGTGGCAGATGCACTAAGTAGGAATAAACAAGTGAAACCTAGACGTGTACGAGCAATGGCTATGACTATTCAGTCTGGAATAAGAAGGATGATACTAGCGGCCTAAGGAGAGGCATTCAAGCAAGAGAACATACTCGCAGAAAGGCTACATGGCTTGGATCAACAGATGGATAGGAGAGAAGACGAGAGTTTATACTTTTTAGACCGTATATGGGTTCCGTTAGTAGGAGGTATGCGAACGATAATTATGGACGAAGCTCATAAGACAGGGTACTCTGTACACTCCTAGAGCGGTTAAGATGGTACCCTGATATTCGAAGACATGTACTTGGTGGCCGGAATGAGAGGGACATTGCTACTTATGTTAGAAAGTGTTTTGACTTGTGCAATAAGTGAATGCCTGAGCATAAAGAACCTTCGGGTTTATTGCGAAATAAACTAAGATACCAGAATGGAAGTGGGTTATAAGATCACTATGGATCTTATTCATGTTACCTAGTCAAGAAGTGGCATGACGCGATATGGGTTAATAGTCGACAGATCTTACCAAATCAAGCTAATATCCTAAGCCCCATTTCGTGAGGTTTTAGTACAGAGAAGTTTGACAAGATTATATATTGGATGAAATTGTGGAACGACATGTGAGTGCCCGTGTCGTGTCGCTTTATTTAGATCGAGTATTGTGCGATTTTTACTTACACTTTTGGCAAATGGTACAGAAAGCGTTAGGGACAAGATTAGACTTAAGTACTGCTTATCATCCTTAGACGGATGGACAAAGTGAGCGTACAATACAGACTTTGGAGGATATGTTAAGAGTACGCATTATAGATTTTGGTGGTAGTTGGGATGTCCATCTACCATTAGCTGAGTTTTCTTACAATAACAGTTATCATTCGAGCATTCGGTGTGCTCCATTTGAAGCATTGTATGGAAGAAAATGTAGGTCGGCTGTTCTATGGGCTGAGATTGGGGAAAGTAGTTTGATTGGGCCTGATTTGGTGCAAGAGACAACCGACAAGGTAGTTTTGATCAAGGAGAAACTCAAAGCGGCAAGAGATCATCAAAAGAGCTATGCTGATAATAGACGTAAGCCCCTGGAACTTGAGTTTCATTATGTGCTATATCAATTGTGTGGTTATGTGATCTTATGTGAGTTTGGCTACCAATCCAAGAAGCGTGGTCGTCTCATTGTGATTGAGTTTATGGTGGTTATGGGCGTTTTTTTCATTTTGTTCACATTTCGTGACAATGAAAATGATGGTATAATTTCATGTGTATATGTATTTATGTGTACGTATTATGTATTTACGTATTTAAATAATAGGAATTCATAGGGTTAGTAAATTTAGTTAGATGATTTTAGTAGTAATAAGTTAGAAAAAAAATATGTTTAGAAATGAATTTAATTCATAGTTATTTAATTTAGTGTTAATTTAAAAAGTTTTCTAAAATAAGTAAAAGTTTTTATAAAAAAATATATCAAAAAATTAAGGATTTTTGTGTAAATAATAATAAAAATATAATAAAAAAAATAAAAGGGGTGTTTGGCCGATCGGTGGAAAGAAGAAAAGAAAAAAAAAGAGTTTGAGTAAAATACAAATTTGTTTTTGATAAGGATTAAAATGGTAGGGTTTTCTTATATAAACCAAAACTCCTTTTCCCTTCACTTTGTTTCTTGGCCGGTCGAACATCAGAGAAAAGAAAAAAAAGTTTTTTATTATTCAAGATCCAAGTGGTGATTTGTGTAACTAATCGAAGGTTTTAGGTATATTCATAAACTCTATTGTTTTAATTTTCTTTTTAATTCATGTAACAATAAAGTGATGGATAAATTAGGGTTTTATAAAATCTGTAAATTAATGATGTTAAACTTGACCATGTTGATGTAATTGGTTAGGGTTGGATCGCGTTTAAATAGGAATTAGGTTTGAGCAGAATTTTAGTTCATGTTGTTCGATGGATATCTCAAGGATGGTAATGTTTTTCTTTATGAATCTTATGTCTATTGATAAGTTCAGAGAGTCTATTTTATAAAAAGTCTGGCCCGAAAGGTTTTGAGGTAGAAAAGTTAGTTAAATAATTTTCGCAAGAAAAGTTGTCAAAATAGTAAATTCGGGTCAGATTTGGGCCTGATTTCGGGGAGTAAACCCCCCTACTTAAAATTCAAATTAGGGTTAGCCAAAAATCATGAGTCATATTTTAGGTGTCTATTAATGCCAATTCAAAGAGCTAACGCTAAAACATTTTCTAATTATTTTTAAGGACGTCAAACTTTTTGGTGTTCGTTCAGATCCGAATTTGGGTACTTTGTAATGATAAATTTTTATAAAATAGTTCTACTTAGTATTAATTTTTCTAAAAAATCACAGTAGCTCACAACTCATTGGATAGCTATAGGATGAAAGGAGAATCATCAATTAGGTGTTTTAGTATTTTATTTGTGGTCATAAATGACTTGGGAGATGTATATAAAGGATTATAAACGTAGTATAAGGTTTAGAAGTCCATCATATGATTGTTACATTGGCTTGGGCATTTAGCCAAACCGAGTGTAACTTGTGTTGTTGGCGTGTTTAGATTTTGTGCAAGATTTTGTCAAGTAGCTGAGCATCAGGTGAGTTTTATAGTCCCATTTTACTATGTTTTCTTGGGATGGAAATGATGCAAAGTATGTTTTGAAATGTTTTAAATGCTGTGATTATGTGGTTTAAATGACGCATGGACTTTTATGAAGCTATTATATGTTATGTGCTATATGTTATGGCTTTGGGTCGTAGGTAACGTTCCTACCTAGTGTTATGGCTTTGGATCGTGGGTAACATTCCTACTAAATGTTATGGTTTGGATCGGGGGTAATGTTCTTACCCAATGTTATGGACTTTGGATTCGGGTGATGATTCTACCCATGGCTTTGTGATTTGGATCGTGGGACACGATCTGTCCTAGATTTGGTTGTTTTGGTCGAATACATGGTATCCTGTATAATAGTTAGCTTAATTGTCCTGCTATGTTTTGTTTTTTTTATAATCATAGTAATTTATTTAAAGATTAAATTGGGTGTCGCAAACCTATGACTCTCACCAACCATTGTGTTGACGTTTTAAGCATCATTTTCAGGTGAGCGTTATGAAGGTGTTGAAGTTAATAAAAGTGGCTAGAGAGACCATTAGGCTGGCATTGGAAGTTCTCATTTGATTTCGTTTCATAATTGTTTGCATGAATTCTTGAATGTTATTAGTTTTATTAGGTTTGTGAGACATTGTCTTTGTATTGATGAGACCCCTTTTTCATTAATACAAGATGTCGTTCTTTTGTTTTCGGTATTGTCATGACACATCGTGTCTTTTATATTTAGTTATGCATGTAGTGATTCTCTATTGTTGACACCATTGTGTTGTGATGATATCCATGATGTTACGCCTCGTGTTTCCGCCTTGGCGGGGTGTGACAGATTGGTATCAGAGCCTTTGGTTATAGAGAAGTAGGTGGTTGAGCCTAGACTATAACCTAGGAGTCCTTCATATAGATGCATTTTAGGGCCTAAGTGTTTAGTATTATAACTGTTATACTTTCCCCTAATTATATAGCTTTTATTATCTTATTTTGTCTAAGTTTTATTTAGCTATTTTGTCTACTATTATTTAATATGGTATATATTAATTCATTACTATTTATAGCTATATCTCCCTTATCCGTAAGAAGTTTTGTTAGGGAACCATTTTCCCAATTAGACTTAAGCACTATAGTGATCTAAAAGAGGTGCCAATTGAGAATGAGCCTCTTATGGAACTAAATGAGATACGGTAGTTGATCGTTTGTCGAATGCTCATAGTAGGCATGGACCAGTGAAGTAGGGTGACTCTTACGAAGGCAAAGTCAAACCCAAGTGAGGCCCAACATAAGTTTATTCCGTCTTTTACCTCGTCATGATGCTATTGATTATTTCTTTTGGATATTTTGTATTTTGGAGGCACTCCGAGACTTTCGTTCCTTGATGTCGTTTTGATTTTATCTTTATATAAGTAAGTATTTCTTTGATGGAGCATCCTTTCTGTGTTATATTAGAGTGGTTTAAG
>BQNB010110340.1:2315-22576 GCA_026074375.1 Tanacetum coccineum | reverse complement strand
CTAATTAAGAATGTGTCCTTTGGTTCCCTAATGAAGACATCATCCCATGATAATGAGGAGGAATGTCTAGCTAGTTCTTAATAAAGGAAAATGAAGTATATATTGATAATGTATAAGTTGTAGTTTGTAAATAAAATGTTTACTTTGTAAAATGTATGTATTTGTCTATTTAATTCTTGTAAGGTTCGTCTCAAGTGATAATTATGGGTAAAGTTTTATAAACTTTGAGCGTTGGAAATAAAAATGAATATTTGTTGAAGCGTAGATTAATTATTATGGTTCCGTGTATGCCTAAACGTGTTTTATCGCGAAACGTAAACGTTTTACGTAACTAATAAAAATAAAATATAAAAAGTTGATTATTACTTTCGTAAAATAATATATTGCTTGCTTGACGAAAATTTTAAATTCGTTTGGTGTCCGTTTACGTTAAATGTTGATTTTTAACTTACGCGATTTAACTTTAACTATTAAAATTAAAAGTAAACGCGTGTGAGAATAGAAATAAATAGTGGATTAAATAGCGTCGTAAATGACCTGAAAATACGGAATGTTACAGGAAACAATTAAATTAGGGGATACTATTAACGCCCCGAAACTAAAAACTTTCCCAAAATGGAAACTTTCTATAAATAGTAACTTTTCGTATGAACGTCGTAACATCTTCATAAACTTAACGAGTTCGTAAAGACACATTTTTGTTGACTAAACTAAAGCACAAACACATATATGGTTGTCTATTTCCTTATTAAACGTTGTGTGCAACGTTCCGTTATTATTATTATTTCTCGTTCTACGGCGCGCCTATTTTTTTTAGGTTGCGGTTAGAGCCGTTCGGTTACACTTTATTCGCATCGTCTGCGTATGGTGTGTTGAGTCATGATTCATCCTCGTACTTCCTAAGTAAGTTGAATACTTACATTCATTAGCCTCGTCCGAAATTAAACGTCGAACCCTACAGATATCAGAAACCCGACTCCGCCTCTAAACATTTGAAACCCTTATACAGACATACCCACGCGCCCACACTTTCCCTCTTTTGATATTTTCACTATTAAGAGACTTTCTTTATAACGTGTTTATATCAATTATATAACTTGTAATGATATTTCTCTAAGGTACTTATTCTGATGGATTAAATATCTTGGTCAAACCTAGCCAAAATTTATGCATATTAAGAAGTGTTGAAAAATTGAATTTTTGCTGAATAAAGTTATCAATGTCATGTTTAAAAACGAGTTTGTTAAATCTTAAATCTTTTTTTGATCATACAATCGGTTAACACAAATCGAATCCCGGGACGGGATTTCTTTAAGGGGTAGCTAATGTCACACCCGGCAATTTTTGGAATTTTAAATAACTATTTTACCCTTTGACTTTTTGGTCCCGACTTGACTTTTTTGACTTTTTGACCTTTTACGGTCACATAAAAACGATTACCGCGTAGCCGGTAAATTTTGAAACGTATTTAAATAATAAATCCTAATTATTATTATTATCTGTCATTTACAAATTTATTTTTAAAATTTATTTGACTTGAAAGCGAGAAAATATATATTATTCCTAAATTGACTTATAAAAAACGACCCGCTAAATCACGTTTTCATGACTCGGACTCTAAAGCAATTTGTTGTAAAACGACATTCTGAACAACTTTTTAGTTTTGCTCGAGACCCGATAACAAGCAGAAAATGACTGATATACCCTCACAAAATTTTTAAAAACAAGAACAACGCGTACCGACAAAAAAAAATTAAATTATATTTAATTAACACCGTTATTAAATAAAAATATTTAATAAATTATTTATCATTTTATTTAGAAAACGTCTCCTAAAAACGCGAATATTCAAGTTGAAGTTTATTATTTTTTTTGTTTCGAATAAAGCTTAACCGTGATACACAAATAAATAATAAACAATTTAAAAATATTTTACAAAACATTTATAAAATACTAGTTGCGTAAATACTCATTTTTGTTGGAAAAATCATTTGGAACGCAATGGCGCAAGTTTCGTGTTTGGAATCATCCGTTAAGTAGCTTAAACGAGTCCCGAACCATTATTTAACGAAAGTTACACTTTTGGTCCCTGTGGTAATATTTACGCCAGCACCCTTAGAGTATCATACAATATACACTTTGGTTTATAACTTTTATATATAAATAAAAGCACACTAGGTTAATTCATTTTTTTTCTAACCTAACCCTAACACACACAACCCTCCTCCCTCTCTTATTAATCCGGCGCCGCCCGGCCATATTCCGGCCACTTGCTGCCGTCGGCTGCCATCACCATGCCATCATCACCATGCCATCATCACCACGCCATCTCTACTACACCCCACCATAGATCCACCTCACCATCGTCATCCCCACCACCATCTCGTCACCATCTAAACTGCCACACCACTACCACCACGATCACGCCTTCATCTACATCACCACGCCACCTCTGCCGTCATCCCCACGCCACCACCAGTCGCCATCACCACCCAAGGGTGCATTGGGCTTTATAAAACAGCACCAACAAAGGTGCGTGTGGTTTGTCTTAGCACCAAAAAGGGTGCGTTGGTTTTAAAGCCGCACAAAAAGGGTGCATTTGGTCTTTAAAAACGACCATCGGTGTGCGTTTGGTTTGTAGTCACGAACCATGTAGGGTGCGTTGGGTTTTTAACACGGCCCACAAGGGTTCATTTGGTTTTTCAGCCTAAAGGGTGCGTTTGGTTGGCTGTGTAACAGCTAGGGTGCGTTTGGATATGGGTTTTCAGCGAGTAGGGTGCGTTTGGTTGTTAAAGCGACCACATAGGGTGCGTTTGGTTGGCTGTTTAACAGCAAGGGGTGCGTTTGGGTTAGCAGGAAACCACAAAAGGAGTGTTTGGGTGAGCAGAAAAACCGTAAGGGGTGCGTTTGGGTTAGCAGAACGCGCTAAGGGTGCGTTTGGTTGTGCAGAAACGCCATAGGGTGCGTTTGGTTGTGCAGAAACGCCATAGGGTGCGTTTGGGTTAACAGGAAAACCATAAGGGTGCGTTTGGGTTAATATAAATCGGCTAATATAAATATGTTATGTTTTGGTAAAATATAAAATCAGATTAAATGGTGGTTAATGGTTAAATAAATGTGTTATATATTATTTGATCTCGTCTAATTACATATTTATGATCACCGATAATTGCAACACGGATTGATTGAAAAATGATTAAGTTATATAGTTTTAAGATTGTTTAATTTATAATTATACTATAACCAGATAAACAAACGAGAACTATACTTTTACAAATGAGACAACTATTTTAGCTACAACCCGTCCAGAAAACGAAATACTAAATTATAAAATATTATTTTATAATTATTCCCGACTAGAAATAAAAAGTCAAAAATGTTGTAAAAATCTTTGAAAACATCATTTAACATAATTCACAACCATAGAACGTAAACATACTTTTATAACAAGGACTCTTTATTAACTTATATGGTGATTTCCGAATACGTGTCGAATTATGTTGTTTTAATTAGTTTCTCACGTTTCTTATATAATACTTGTAAGGTATTATATACTTTTATTTTATTTTCATATATAATACATGTCGCGTATTATATACACTTCTATTATTTCCTTTGGGTTTTTTCACCTTTTTATAATACATCACGATATGAATTATATACTTTTTCAATTTTCATATGTAATAAATATACGGAATATATTAACATAACTTTGTTTACTTTCATTCATTTTAATTTAACCAACCACATTATTATTACAACTTGGAATCTAAATCTATTATCAATGGTGCGCTTTTACCGTAACCCATTCATCTGAAACACAAATTCCTTTAAAAAAAAAAAAATCCTGGCTAGTGGGTCTTGAGCTTAAATAGAATCGCAACTTTTTGGTCACCTTCCGGTTTTCCGTTTGTGCAGTGCTTAAAATGTTTCATATTCTGCCAATCGACTTCTTCATTGTCGAGGTGAGTTCAATAGCCCCACGTTTTTAACTTGTTTTTACTTTACTTTACTACTTTTTGGGGTGAGAAACAAGCTTGTATACATGCTTGTTGTACGTTACTGAGATTCCAACCCTCGTTTATAATAACGTTGCCTTACAAACCGTTTACATATTGACATCACACTTATTTTTTACTTATGATTTAAGTGCTTTAAACTTCTAAAATTCTAAATACGAAAACGTTGATTAACTTTTACATTGACACAAGTATTTTGTTATCCGTCCCTGTTAGGTCGACTTTAGGCTTTGTTTCGACCCAATTAAACTTGGAGATAAGGTCAGCACATAGGGGCTTTTTGTAGTTGATATGGTGAGCTTTATTTAGAAATTTGAATCGTCGAAAACGGTTGAGTAATGAGTTCGCAAACTGATCATAAAGTTAGTACTGCTGCCATGTTTCGACCAAGTTAATACTGTTGGCTAAATGGATGACACCCCTTACTTTGGCCTTGTTTTTAGTCAATATAACGACTTCAAATTGCAAAACCTATAAGAAATGAATTGTTTTACTCCTGGCCTAGTTTTCAAAAGTACTTTTGGTTTGTCATAATATCTAGTAACGAACTCGCAAATGTGACTTTAAGTTAGTGTTGTTGTCACGTTTCAATAAATTAAAACTGTTAACATATAGGGTCGCGACACCCCTTAATTTGTACTCGATTTTGGCCATGGTAACGACCTCGAACCACTAGACTTATAAAACATAAATTACAGTAGAGCTAGCCTAGTTTACAATGGTGTTTTTATCTTGTCCCAACATTGAGGAATGGGTTTGTAATCCTCGAACATAGTCAGCCAAAAGTCACTTGAAAAACACTTGGCCAAAAATTTCTATTTTCTGTTTTGGAACCCAGTCGCGACACACACCTCCTTAGCCACATTTTTAACCCATTTAACTACCTCGTTGGACAGAACTTAAAAGATAAAAGTTATAGATGACCTGGCCAAAATGTCAAATGTATTTTTAGTTTTCATTACCGTTAAATAAAGTTGGCCACTTTAACATGAGAATTTACTTGTTTATATTTTGAACGCATTGACCCAATAAAGTTGGCCACTTTAACATGAGAATTTACTTTCAGACATCATTATTTTAATTGGAACTCAAGCACACTCTAGGGACGAGATTGCAAGTATTTAAATTATTATTTTCTGCTTAGTAAATATGTATTATTTTTACTTAGGTTGCGGATAAAGGCTTTTGCATCATTTTTTGGGCCACTACTTTGCTATTCCATTATCATTGCTTGAAGTGAGTTTATAGTCCCCATCTTACACTTTTTAATCATTTATCAAATCTCGGGGATAAGATCATGTTTGTTTTACAAAATAGATGCAAGTACATTTTAATTTAAATATTACGAGTTTGCCTAAGCAGCTATAACCTACTATGCCCATCATCATAAACTGTTAATTAATAGATTGTAAGCGCGAATGTTATGAATAGATCTATTTAGGAATTAACATCCCCGTTCGGGCAAGTAGCACTTGCTAGTTTACCGGTTGGCCGAAAACAACGAATGTATACCATTTCGGACTCATAGATGTTACGGGTTGAACATCTACATTGGGCACCCTCATTTATATGTATTTGATATACATACATTGTTTAGCTTCATTGTCATGATCTTAGTGCATATCGTAATATATTTTTGTGATATTGTATTCGTTGCTTTATTATAGGGAAATCTTGCTATCCGCTTCATTTAATTTATAAATCTATAAATTCAACCATCATTAATGTTGATCTTTTAAAATATGTTTTCTCAGCACTTAAGGTTAGGTGCTAAATTATGTGCATTGGAGTCTAAACAATACAAGAATACTTTTCAAACGACACTTAGAGGTCGTTCTCTCATGACTTGTGCAATGGTATTATGAAGTAATGCTCCCGGAAACATATTCCGCTGCGACCCATTTTTGGGGGTGTTACACTAACATGCATATTCATCATAAGAAGCAACACCACTAAGATCTACATTATAGGTTTCCTACAATCATAAATGAATCCAGATAGGAGGGTTTTAGCTAAGCCATGTCAAAGATAAAGCACAGAACAATAAAGTATCAAACAACAAGACATATTAGAATTATTTAAGTTAGTCGTACTTGATTAAAACATGAATTGAAGGAATACAACAGGGTTTTTGAACCTTAAGTAAAATCGTCATAATAAGTTGCCAAATGTAACAAAGGGTTCGTCTCCCTTTTACTCTAATTACACACCTAAAATATAAAAAAAAAAAAAACCGCTAATTTCTGTCTATATAATAAGAAGAATATCGTTGTGACGGCGGCGTCGCATTTTAATCGTGACGCGTCATAAAATTAGAATTCTTCTAGAATCGAGTTGATCGGTGCGAGGCTGACTCCGTTAAGAAATGTTGTGACCCGTGACGGATGAACTGTGACAGGCGTCGTAGTAGAAATGGTGATGCCGACTCCAGGCGCTGAAGAACATTAAAATAATCTTAAAGAGTCCTGGTGGTTCGTAATCTAGTCCGAATTCTTCTCCTAAATGAGCCCAAGTCACGTTATTTCCTCTAAATGCCTTCTAAAATGCTAAATAACCTGAAAAGAACGATTAAGTACCTATTTTAGGCATAAATGCAACGATTAGAGGTTAAATGTCCCAGCGAATAAGTGTATAAAATGACAACCTCATCACATACCCTACACGTGGGAGTTTACTTGTTCCTCAAGCAAATGGGCTTTTCTACCAGAAAATTTGCATATTAGGGTCATTAACCTACTCTTAAAAGTATTTTACAGCATTGTTAGATTTTGTTATTACTTTCAACCTACAACCTCGTAATTAAAATCACCGAAAGTATATACTATACAAGCACCCACATAAGTGTTTGATCTCTCTTTCTCTCGGGTGTATTATAATTTTATAACAAATAAAAGGGCAAACAGAAAATAAACACTCAGTTACCTGTCATAGCATATAAATTACCATAGGCTTGGTAAAGGATCAAACCTCCACCCTAGCGCCAGCATATGCATTTACATATCTAAGAGGTCTTTTAAAGGGTTTTGGGAGTAGTGTTAAGATAACATATAATGGAAATGGAAACGGGATGGATACATATTGGGTGGCTTTGTATGAATTTGGAGTCGAAGGGTTAGCTATTCTATTTACACGGTAACACACGCTGTTTGGTTGCTAGTCCCAGAACTCCGAGAGATGTTACAGAACTCTACAAAACACCTACATCAATCCACATTATTTTTCCTTTTATATATATATTATATATCATATATTATTTATATATATATATAAATATAAATATATAAATATAAAAGACATAAACATAAACCATCATAACTTGGGTTTAAATAACACGTACCCCAACACGTAAAAGCCTTTACATGCTCGATATTTACAATTGAGATATTTATTGAGAATATAATGTGAGGTTAGGTTCTAACTATTGACCGCAACCCATTTGAGGAGGACAAAATAACATGGGAGATACCTAACAAACTAAGGGTGTATTAACTTATAACTTCTCTTCCCCAATTCTTCCTCGAAATAAATACTACCATAATCTCAACGTACCCCAAATAGTATATCAATGGATAAGGACTTAGCCTCCAGTAGTACTCAATAATTATCTTGGTAAACACAATAAATGTACTAAAAGGTGAGTACATTCAAGGAAGCTAAGGTGATTTGGTGTAATGATTGGTTTTAAGGGTAACAATCGCTCATCATATATAGTCTGGCTTAACCATATAATTACGAGAACCATGAAAACGGATAGCTCGGAGGGTTTAACTAGTGTATCCTGCACTAAAAAATGTGTGCATGGCAAGGGGTGGGATAGCTATATTATCGTGTGACCATCATAGACCAATTACATGTTGTAAAACATTGGTTAATCCTAAGGATATAGGGATGTAGGAGCTCTTTAACAATCAAATCCTCATACTTCTATGCGGTTCTCGGAAGGCATCACAAAAAAAACAATCAAGAAATTTAATATACACCAGTACATAGAAAAACACAAGGTTCGTATTATAGTAGTCTCATATAATTTAAACAGGTCTCAATGCTCCCGAAAAGGCGACAAAACCACATATACTACTTCCGGAACACACGTAATATACACATTACTGCTCGACAAGAATCCTTAAACTCGAGAAAGTAAAGGTATAAACTATCTTAGTATCAAATAATAGATACCCGAATTCCTATAATTCTAAAGCAACCTCACATTTTATGGTGAATTCTGAGGGTTTTTGTGCTAGTCATATACATTCCTATCCATGAGACGCTATTAATACTCGGTTTTCGTCGGTATGTGTCATAAATTTTTTAAAATTAAAATTACCTTTTTATGCTATGCTATGATATATTACCCATCATTTTAAGTACAAAGCAAATGGCAAATGAAAGAATGGTTTCTAAGGCTTATTTTCCCCCTACACTTAAGTTGAACATTGTCCCAAATGTTTAATAGAAATACTCGTAAAAACGAATAAAGGGATAAGAAAACAAGTAAGAGAAACTAGTACTCCCTTGGTTTACTCAATAATAGAGAAGAAACATGCGATAACTGGTTAAATCGTCCTCCAAGAATCATACGATGAAATTTCCTAAGAACTTCCAAGCTTCTTCTCATCAATTATAACCTGTATCAAATAAAAGACAAGCTACACCAATCCGTAAAAGTGTTGGGATATAAAAATATAATGTAGTGTAAATTAGGGGTTGACAACTATAAAAGCAGTAAATAATAGGTATGAGAGAAATTGTTAAAACTCAGTTTTTTTGCAGTGATTTATAGAACATATTTACCAACTTTTCTTAAGTGTTGTACAAGTTTTTTTTTCAAAAATACTTAAAATTTTCGAGTTTTTCGGTAACTGGGCGTTTGATGCCGTCATGAATATCCTGACCCCGTCACAGGTGTCGCAGTGACGGCATCGCGTGATCTCGTCACGCCGTGCCTTACACTCTGTAAAACACATTTTTTCGTTTTGATGATAAATAAATTTCAATGCACTCATTCTTATAAGTTTTATTTTTCTGTATCAATATGCTTGCATAACAACCTGAGAAATAATAATCAATCAAATCACTCGAAAACTAACACGAATGTAATCTAAACAATTTATTTTCCAATGGTTTAATTTGGTTACTAAAAACCGATAATTCCCTACACCTTATTTTGTTGCAAAATACCTTTGATTACAAATAAGACGAAGTTACAAACAAACAAAGCATGATTACAAAGTAATTCAAACATAATAAAACAAACAATAAAGAATTAAAACACACAAGACACTCCTAATATGCGGGAAAAGTAAATATTGGGTTGCCTCCCAAAAAGCACTTTTCTTTATTTACGAGTCTTGTAGCTAGACTCGAAGTCACACTTCCTTACGTAACTTCTCCTTCATTTTCCATTTCACCTTCCACTTTAACAAGAGCGGGATGCTTACTTATGAAATTTTTGCTCTTCCATTGGTCAAATTTCGATCTCCACTTTCTAATTGAATTTTATCCTTTCTTCCCATTCCATGACTAATCTATTTACAGTCATAGTGGGGGATATTGGATCTATGTCGTTCTTAACTCCTCTCTCGATCTCACAGAGGGACTCAGGTATCCTATGGAAACTTATCTTACTCTTTTCAGATCTTAGAGTTATAGTGCCCTTATCGAACTTAATTACGGCCTTGGCCGTTGTTAGGAACTGTGTTCCTATAATGAAGGGTCTCTTTTCGTCTTCCTTTATATCCAAAATCACAAAGTCCACAGGGTACACATGCTTAACAACCTCAACTAATATGTCCTTAGCTATTCCTATAGGTTAGATATACGAGTGGCTAGCTAGTGAGAGTCTAATGTTCATCTTCAGTTCGGCCCTCGTTGTTATTTTCCTAATAGGTAGAAGTGCATGCCATTTACTTCGACCTTGTCAACCAGGGTGTTGTATTGTTTCAGGCCTCTAATGGTTTATAGGGTATATTGAAAGTTTCTCCCTATGTCCTTTTTTCTTGGTTTATCTATTTTTAAAGGGCCGTCATCATAAACATGCCCACCTATTGAGATAAATTAAATGTCTTCCCTTGTCTATTTTTTGACTCGTGCTCCTGATAAAGAGTCATTGAACCTAAGATTATCAACAAGCCCCTCTATCAGTTTCTTATTGATACTATGTTTTAGATAATATTCTACGGGCTGAGAGCTGGGTACTTCGGTCATTTCTTCTTTTCCAGCTTCATTCTTCTTTTGCTCGTTTCTGCATCCCCGTTTATGTTCCGTAGGTTTTTCAATGTCGCGCCATTGCTACGCAATCTTGTTACACCTCTCCTCTCACCTCAGTGTAGAGAGATATGAATTACATTCTTGGTATGGGGAATCTAGCCTATTCACCTTATCAATACTTTCTTAGGGTTCTGGCGTGGTTGTGCATATTCCTTGAGCATCCTGAACATTTCAGTCCCATTCTATCATTGATTTTCCTCGCGTTGCTTGTAAATGGCATTCTTAAATCTTTCCGATTTTTTTGGTGTGTGCTGCCATTAGTTCCGTAACTCGAGCCTCAAAATGGTTCCTAATCTTGGGTTTGGGGGTTGTTGGACCGATACGGTTCATGAAAAGTTTGAAGGGGTTCTGCTTTGGTGGTTCATTTTGGTTTTGCGGACGAGGGTTTGAGTAGACTCTTTGTCATAAGTTTCTGGTGCGTCATCATCCCCTTTAGTATAAGTTATCTCGTCTTCGGAGCTCAATAAGGTCTTTGGTCGGGTGTTTTTAAGGTGCTTTGAGTGTAGAAATACCTTGACCGTTTTTTGACGAATTCATTGTTCATTCCAACCTCAGGTGTAGAGGGGAGAAGTTCCAATGATTTCCCCAGAATTCGTCGGCAATCTTATCCTGAGTTGCCGCTGTCCGGCGTGGTCATCTCACATTTAAGATAGAAATGGAGACATGATCAATAAAAAAAAAATTTGGATCATGAAGCCAACGTTCATGCATGATGAGAGTTTTTTGTAGTAAGTTCCTTGAAATGTAAGTCCATGCATCTGAGAGAGATCTCCATGATGTTTGTTGGAAAACATCAGGATAACATTGCGGGAGTTTTGCGGTCCTTCCGCGTAAGAAAGAATAAGCCAAGGAAACGCGGTAGTTAATATCCTCCATGTGTGAAGGATCATGCTGCAAGACATCTAGGACATGCTAGTGGATCGCCGAATTTGGAATATTAAAAAAAATGCAGCACGTTCTTTCCTTATTTCACCGTCAAGGTCACGTGAGTCCACAAGTTTTAAGAAATCCTTGAGGTGTTGATTTGGATCCTTGGACCGAAGTCCGTAGAATGAGCATCCATTTTGTACCAACCAGATGGTGTCGAATCGGAAGAGTTACCACTTGTTAACCCTACTGGAGCTCAATGGTATTCCTGCACCCTCGTGGCTAGGTTGGAGTTAGTCTCCAAGAGAATCGATAGGATTCTTCGTCTCCCATGTGTTGACGAGATGGGTCACGAATAATTAACACAAAGAAAAGATAGACTACGAGAAAGCTAATATGCGGAAATTAAATTCTCACTTGAAAGGATTCAAGCAAGTAGAACTAAGCTAAACTATGATCAAAACCTAACTATTCCCCACGCAGCGGCGCCAAAAACTTGATGCGGTTGTCGTAAGGGACTTCTACAAGAAGTTTTACAACTCCCTAGGCAGAGTACCTAACCGTTGTAGTAGTAGTATAGGCAAGACTCGGGGGTTGTTATCGTTCTCTAGGGGAATAGGTTGGGAAGGCTTGATCACGGTCTAACAGAATTCTAGGGGTTGAGAGAAGATTATTTTTGTATTTTTATATTTATAAGAAAGCAGTAAAATCATATGTTTGAGAGGTTTGGTTGGTTTTAGCTATTAAACTAAATAATAAACTACGCTAATGGTGATAACAATATAATAAAAAGATTGTATTCATTTAATCATGTATTACTCCCTAGATTGCTTCTCCTAGTGTTGTTGCTTTGTCACACTTGTGATGATCTATGTAATTATTTCCTAAGTCATGAACAGATTACACGAACCCGCCGTCTATTTAATATTCCGTTGAGGCAAAACACAAAGTAAGGTAGTATGAAGACTATTACCCGGCCCCCAAGAGTATATTAAATGCATTTGAAATATATTAAAAGTGGATCAACCATATAAGGGGCAAGGTAGTATGAAGACTGTTACCCGATGGTATCCTTTCTACACAATCATGTTTCCCTAGACATATCAACAACGATACAGACAAAAGCTGGTTTTCTAAAGCCTAACATGCATATTCATCACAAGAAGCAACACCACTAAGATCTACATTCTAGGTTTCATACAATCATAAATGAATACAATAAGGAGTTTAGCCAAGCATGTTAAAGATAAAGCAAGAACAATAAAGAATTAAACAACAAGACATATTGAATGATTAAGATAGTCTTACTTGATTAAAACATGAATTTAAGGAGGTACAATAGGGTTTTGAAGCCCTAAAATCGTCCTAATAAGCTGCCAAACGAACTAGGGTTCGACCCCCTTTTTTACTCTAAAGTTACACACATAAAACCCTAATTTCGGGTCTATATTTATAAGAATATCGTTGTGACAGCGTCGCGTTTTAATCGTGACGCCATCATAAAGTAGAATCTTCTAGACCCAAGTTGAGTCAGTACGGGCTGACGCCGTCAAGAAATGTTGTGACGCCGTCACTAGATGAAGTGTGACGGCGTCGTGTATAAGTGGTGGTGCCGTCTCCAGCCGCTTAGACTTTAAATCTTGAAAGTCTTGGTGTTGGTTCGTAATCTTGTTCGTTTCTTTTCCAAATGAGCCCAAGTCACGTGTATTTCCTCCAAATGCCTTCCAAATGCTAAATACCTAAAAAGGAATGATTAAGTACCTATTTTGGGCATAAATACACGATTTAGGGGGTTAAATGACCCCGAAAAAGTGTATAAAATGACACGTCCTCAAATACCCCTACACTTGGGATTTGCTTGTCCTCATGCAAATGGGCTTTTCTACCTAGACAATAGCAATATGAGGGTCATTTAACCTACTCTTTAAAAGTATTTTACAACATAACCTTCTAGACCTCGTAATTAAAAGCACGAAAAGTATATACTAGCACCTCACATAAGTGTTTGGGATTCTCTCTTTCACTCGGGTGTATAATAAATTATAACATAATGGGGAAATGGAAAACCAACACTCATTACCTGTCATAGCATATAAATTACCATAGGCTTGGTAAATGATCAAACCTCTACCAATAGGTGCAAGCATGATTCATTACTATCTAAGAGGTCTTTTTAAAGGGGTTGTGGAGTGTAGGTGTAAGATAACATATAATGGAAATGAAAATGGATGGGATACATTTAGGTGGCTTTGGGTGAATTTGGATTGGAGGGGTTAGCTAATTATTTACACGAATACACGCTGGTTTGGTTGCTAAGCCAACACTCAGACAAAGATATACAAACTCTACACAGCTCTACATCAATCTCTTTCTTTTTCTTTTCTGTTTTTCTCTTCTTTTTTAAAATAACATAATACATCACAACATGGGGTTTATAACACGTACCCCTACACTTGAGCTTTTACATACTTGATATTTACAATCTAACTAATGACCCAATTTAAGGTGGATCAAAATAACATGGAGATCATCTAACAAATATATGGGGGTATTGATTTAACTTTTCTTCCCCATTCTTCCGCAAAATAAATACTACCTTGAACCCCAATCGTCCCAAAACTGTATTTACAAGGATAAGGACTTACCTACCGTATACTCAATAATTAACTTGGGTTAAAATAATACTGTACTAAAAGTGAGTACATATAAGGTGGGCTAAGGCGATTTGGGTGTAACGATTGGTTTAAGGGTGACAATGCTCTTCATTAATAGTCCGGCTTAACCAGAAAATTACGAGAACCGTGAAAAAGGATAGGCTTAAAGGGTTGTACTAGGGGTATCATGCACTAATAATGAGTGCATGGCAAGGGTGTGGGATAGTTATATGATCGGGGTGACCATCATAACAATTACAGGTTTAAAACATGGGTTAATCCTAATGTCTCTTATCAAGCAAATCCTAATACTTACTATGCGGTCTCGGGATGCATCACAATAACAAGTTCTAGAATTTAATATACTATCGGTATACTCATATAATTTAATACCGATCTTAATGCTCCAAAAAAGGTGACAAAACCACATATACACATCCGTAACGACGAAATAGATATACATGATGGCTCACTCCTTAACTCGAGAAAGCTAAAGGTATAAACTATCTTGGGTATCAATAATAGATACCCGAATTCCTATAGATCTAAGGGCGAACCTCACATTTTGGGGGTGGAATTCTGAGGGTTTTTGTGCTAGTCATATACATTCCTATCCATGAGACGCTAATAATACTCGGTTTTCGTCGGTATGTGTCATAATTTTTTTTAAATTTGGGTCAAAATTATCTTTTTATGCTATGTTTCGATATATTACCCATCATTTTAAGGAACAAGCAAATGGCAAATGGAAGAATAGTTTCTAAGGCTTATTTTCCCCTATACTTAAGTTGAACATTGTCCTTAATGTTTTATAGAAGTACCCGTAAAAATGAATAAAGGGAAAAGAAAACAAGTAAAAAACTAGTACTCCCATGGTTTGCTCAAAAATGGAGAAGAAACATGCGATAACTGGTTAAATCATCCTCCAAGAATCATACCATGAAACTTCCTAAGAACTTCCAAGCTTCTTCTCATCAAATATAACCTGTAATCAAAGACAAAGACAACTACACCAAGCATAAAATGTGCGATATAATAGGATGAGAGAATTGTTAAACTCATGGTTTTGCAGGTTTATAAAAGAATTACAACTTTCTTAAGTGTTGTACAAGTTTTATTTTAAAAAATACTAAAATTTTTTGAGTTTTCCTATAACTGGGCGATTGACGCCGTCAGGAATATCTTGACCCCGTCACAAGTGTCGTGGTGACGGCGTCGCGTGTAAATCGTGACACCGTCTCCACACTATGTGAAAACTCATTTTTTTCGTTTTTGATGAAAAATTTCCTGTACTCATTCTTATAAGTTATTTTCTTGTACAAAATACTGCATAACAATTTGAGAATTAATAATTCAATCATATGACTCGAACTGACGCGAATTAATCTACACAATTTATTTCAAATGTTTGAATTTGGCTCTAAAAACCGGATATTTCCTCTACACTTATTTTGTTGCAAAATACCTTTGATTGCAAATAAGACGAAGTTACAAAAAAACAAAGCATGATTGCCAAATAATTCAAACATAATAAAACAAATAATAAAGAATTAAAACACAAGACACTCCTAATATGCGGGAAAAGTAAATATTGGGTTGCCTCTCAAAAAGCGCTTTTCTTTATTTATGAGTCTTGTAGTTAGACTCGAAGTCACACGTCAAGTGTCGTAGAAGTGGTCCAAGTCAATGATTTCCCTTGGACTTTCTCTTTCAGAGAGCTTCCTAGTGGTATGGATTGACTGTAGGGTTTTGGTAAACTCCTCTCCGTCTGGATCGATCAGTCTAATCTTGGCGTGCCATGCTCCATCTTTGTTTTTGGGTGGTTTGTCCTAGTTAATCGGGTTTTTAAATAGGTCCTCTGATTCCCACATACTACTCTTAAGGTTAATGGGTATGGCTCCTAAAAATTCTACCACCTTCTTAAACACTAAGGTATCCTTAAAAGGATTGAGCTTGGAATCCCTAGCAATTTCTCATTCTCCGGGCAAATGATAGTCTAGAAAATCCTTCCTAGCATAATAAGGGGTTCGTGCGCCTACTTTATCCGAGATAGGTCGTGGTTTGTATGACTCTCTTTTCCCAAGTGTGGTCCAATATGATGCTTCCTCTTCTCATATATTGACTCTTTTTACGTCGAATACCGACCTAGTGATCCCTTCTCCTGCAGCTATTTTGGCCATCCTACAATCTATAACTACGTTGGCTGTAGCTAGGAATCCTCTTCCTACTAGCAGAGGGGTTTCGGGGTCCTTCTTTATATCAATCACGTAGAAATCATTTAATAGTTTTAGTTTTCCTATGTGGACCTACGTCTTTAACAATCCCAATAGGGTAGGATTTGGTTTCGTCAGCCAACCCAAAGATATGGTCAGTCTCTTCCAATAGTATGATGTTAAGCTTTTTGAAGAGGTAAAGTGGGATTATGTTTACGCATGATCCTAGATCAGCCAAGGTGTCGAAAGGTTTTAAGTCCCCTAGTCTACAAGGTAGGGTAAATAGCCCAGGGTCTTCCATTTTTGCAGGTACTTCTCCTTAGACAAATGCTTATCCATTTTTGCCTAATTCTAAGCTTTCTACTTATTTATCCAATATAGCGTTATAGATTAGAGCGTGAGCTAGGACTTCAAGAACCGGTAGGTTAAGATGCAAATCCTGGAATTCATCTTCAAGAGTTGGTTCGGGTTCTTCCAGTTGTTGCGTTTTGATTTCCATCCTGGGTCGTAGCAGGCTTTTTTAAGAAATGTTTGCCTCCTTGAAATGTACCTTGATAGCATTGATTGAGGTGGAGGGGTGAGATGAGCATTGGGGATCAATTGTCGGGTAAGAACGAGCAAACAAAACTAGGGAAGTACCCAGTTTCGGGTTCTTAACCGTATCGCTAGGTAGTGCTCCTGCTATTTGATAGGTGATGGGCTTTCAAAAACTGTGTCATTTTTTGGTCATGACTCATACTATTGTTTGTTTGAAATCCGGGCTTCATAAAACACTTGGACATCTAGCGTCTGAGATGCCATGAGTTGGTACCAATCCTTTTCTAGATTTAATTGATTGAGTTAAAGCTTGAGGAGGTTGTTAAGGAACGGTTCAATGATTTGAACCGTTGGTTTTGGAACCGGTTAGGTGGGTTTTGAAAAATATTTTAAGAATTTGGGGCATTTTTTTTTTTTGTCTCCACCTAAGGTTTGGGTGACTTTTCCATGACGGATTATAGGTGTCACCAAAATTGTTTTGCTCAGGCTTAAAGGTATACCACTTACCTCCCGCTTCATCGGTACACGAGGATGCGTATTCAACAAAGGCTTGCTCGGGATCTTCCATGCAATACTGAGTGTCGTGGGGACCACTGTAGATCTCACATGAGGTAGTGATTTTGTTCACTTGAGTAGGTTGCGTTGGAGCAAGATGAGCTTCCATCAAGCGTTGAACTTGATTTTCAAGCTCGATTAGACGGCGGTCGGATGTACTCGGGACATCTTGAGGCAAAGTGATTGCCTTGACCGGCTTAGCGAAATCCCTTGGGTCGTTCCAACTTTCATTGTTATAGAGGGAGAGGTCCTCTAATAATTCCTAGGATTCTTTGGCATTTCGGTCACAAAGCTTATCACTAGTCGATTGGCCAATGGTTCGTCTTGTGACGGGATTGACATGGTCATAAAAATTTTGGACATAGAGCCAAATGTCGATGCCATGGGGAGGGACTTAACAGTAGTAGGTCCTTGAAACGAGTCCATGCTTCTGATAGAGATTCTCCATGATGTTGTTGGAACATCAGGATATCATTACGGAGTTTTGCGGTCCTTCCCGGTGGAAAGAATTGAGCAAGGAAACGAGTAGTAAGATCCTCCCATGTGGTGATGGATCCTGCTGGAAGACGTTCAAGCCAATTGCTAGCTTGATCGCGAAGGGAAAATTGAAATAAACGCAGGCGCGTTCTTTCCCTGTTTTCACCGTCAAGGTCAAGTGAGTCCACAAGTTTTAAGAAATCCTTGAGGTGTTGGTTTGGATCCTCGGACCGAAGTCCGTGGAATGAGCATCCGTTTTGCACCAACCGGATGGTGTCGGATCGAAGAGGTACCACGTTGTTCCCTACGGGGAGCTCAATGGTATTCCTGTAGCCCTCGTGGCTAGGTTTGGAGTAGTCTCCAAGAGTACGGATAGGATTCTCGTCTCCCATGGTGGTTGACGAGAATGGATTACGAAACAATTAACACAAAGAAAAGATAGACTACGAGAAAACTAATATGCGGAAATTAAAGTCTCACTTGAAAGGATTCAAGCAAGTAGAACTAAGCTAAACTATGATCAAAACCTAACAATTCCCCATGCAGCGGCACCAAAAACTTGATGCGGTTGTCGTAAGGGACTTCTACAAGAAGTTTTACAACTCCCTAGGAAGAGTACCTAACCGTTGTAGTAGTAGTATAGGCAAGACTCGGGGGGTTGTTATCGTTCTCTAGGGGAATAGGTTGGGAAGGCTTAATCACGGTCTAACAGAATTCTAGGGGTTGAGAGAAGAGTATTTTTGTATTTTTATATTTATGAGAAAACAGTAAAATCATATATTTGAGAGGTTTGGTTGGTTTTAGCTATTAAACTAAATAATAAACTACACTAACGGTGATAACAATATAATAAAAAGATTGTATTCATTTAATCATGTATTACTCCCTAGATTGCTTCTCATAGTGTTGTTGCTTTGTCACACTTGTGATGATCTATGTAATTATTTCCTAAGTCATGAACGGATTACACGAACCCGCCATCTATTTAATATTCCGTTGAGGCAAAACACAAAGTAAGGTAGTATGAAGACTATTACCCGACCCCAAGAGTTTATTAAATGCATTTGAAATATATTAAAAGTGGAGCAACCATATAAGGGGCAAGATAGTATGAAGACTGTTACTTGATGGTATCCTTTCTACACAATCATGTTTCCCTAGACATATCAACAGCGATACAGACAAAAGCTGGTTTTCTAAAGTCTAACATGCATACTCATCACAAGAAGCAACAACACTATGATCTACATTCTAGGTTTCATACAATCATAAATGAATACAATAAGGAGTTTAGCCAAGCATGTTAAAGATAAAGCAAGAACAATAAAGAATCAAACAAGAAGACATATTGAATGATTAAGATAGTCTCACTTGATTAAAACATGAATTGAAGGAGCTACAATAGGGTTTTGAAGCCCTAAAATTGTCCTAATAAGCTGCCAAACGAACTAGAGTTTGTCCCCCTTTTTTACTTTAAAGTTACACACATAAAACCCTAATTTTGGGTCTATATTTATAAGAATATCGTTGTGACGGCGTCGCATTTTAATCGTGACGCCGTCATAAAGTAGAATCTTCTAGATCCGAGTTGAGTCGGTGCGGGCTGACGCTGTCAAGAAATGTTGTGACGTCGTCACTAGATGAAGTGTGACGGCGTCGTGTATAAGTGGTGACGCCGTCTCCAGCCGCTGAGACTTTAAATCTTAAGAGTCTTGGTGTTGGTTCGTAATCTTTTTCGTTTCTTCTCCAAATGAGCCCAAGTCACGTGTATTTCCTCCAAATGCCTTCCAAATGCTAAATACCTAAAAAGGAACGATTAAGTACCTATTTTGGGCATAAATACACGATTTAGGGGGTTAAATGACCCCGAAAAAGTGTAATGACACCTCATTAGTACCTTGTGTACTTCTTGTCCTCCAACATTCCAACATAGGCTCCTCCACATCACATCAAAACATTCTCCACCACATATCTCCTATTTATCATCTTCTTCACAAACCAATTTGAATTTCACACACACACACACACATACTCTTTCACCTTAATCCTTGATCAGGCCACTTCACCTATCCAACTTACCTCTTCACCATCTCTTATCTACCCTTCATTTTGAATATGATCAAGAGGCTCATTTCTATCCCATCAACATCCCATCATGACAACTCATACACAACTTACTCTTATCCTCTCCTCTAATTCATACATATGCTTAAACCATTTGAAATTCAAATTTCAAATTCTCCCCCACAAAATCCACCCTTTCTCTCTAAGTTAAGAATATTCTAGGAATTTTCCTTTTACCCTAACTAATTTCTCAAACCTTGGTTAGATCCTAACTAGGCTAGTTATATTAGAGGAATACCTAAAATGCCCTTGTCCGATAGTTCTTTTCTCTCTTTTCGATATCGGACAAACAAAAACCTTTTAAACACTTCACAAGAGCTTTTATCAAATGGTTATTTGAGTTGGTTGAACTTTAGTATAATAATGATTGAAAGGTCATAGTGTAAAGTATAATTGGGGGTTTAACAAGTGCGGATATTTAAAACTCCAAAGTCTAGAAGGTAACAAAGTTGGGAATCTGGCGCGTTGGCCACGCGCTGACGCGTGGGCAGCGTGCCAGTTGTGAATTATTTTCCCACATTTGGGTCAATTGAATTATAAATAACCTA
>BQNB010110339.1:0-22576 GCA_026074375.1 Tanacetum coccineum | reverse complement strand
CAGTTTAAGGTTATGATCATGCATGTTGCATGTTAGGGTTTGCATTAGAACATGATTTAGAGTTGAGCAGAATTTAGGGCTGCGTTCAACTGATGGTATCTAGATGTTAAAAACTTTTTTTTGATATGATTCAAGAGCCTAAATTGTAGTTCAAAGGGTTTATTTTTCAAAAAGTTCAGCCTCGAATGATTTTGAGTTCTAGAAGTTGGTCAAATCTTGGTTACAAGAAAAGTTGTCAAAACAGTAAATACGGGTCAGAATTAGGTCATGTTTAGGAGGGTAAAACCCTAACTTAAAAGTAGGATTAGTGATAGCCAATCTACAGTGATTAGGTTCAATATGTTTATGAAGAAACCCTAGAAGGATAGCTTTTGATTGTGTGTTTAAGTATGGTAGTTAGGGTCATACATTTTAGTATGCAATGAGATCCTAATTGGGACAGTTTTGAAGTTGGATTTTATTTGAGATAGTTGCACATGTAATGAGTAGTTGGTAATCGCAAGGTAGTTAGTAAACTCATAAATGAACTTAAATAATTTTTGGTATAATTTATGAAGGTCAGTAAGTAAGGTTTTTAAGTTAGTAAAGATACACTAAAATTCTGCATTTTTGAATAAATTGTAGTTAACTAGTGTAATGTGTTAATGAAGTGGTTAAGGTTGGGCTTGGTGTCGGGGTGACCCATGATGGTTAATCACACCCTTAGACATCCATCATATGAGTGTTACATGGACTAGAGCTTTTAGCTTGGTCGCGTGTAACCGTGTTTATTTATTTGTATAGTTGCGTGATAGGAATTGGAAGCTGCGTTTTAAGCATTCAGGTGAGTTACATAGTCTAACTTTTTACATTGTTTTAAACTTGGGATGGAAATGATGCAAGTGTTGAATTGAGTTTTAAATTGCTGTAATTATGTGTTAGTGTAAATGCATGGACTATTATGTGACTGATATGCGTTATGTGCTACATGTTTTGTAATGTGATATCGAGATGTTGCCTAGTCAGGAGGGTTACTTGCGGGTATCTCCGGCCTGAGCTAGAGGGAAAAAGGATTTGGATTGATCTAAGAGCGATTGAGGTCATCTGCTTGGTGTTTGATTAATTGGATTTGGATTGAATTGCATGTTAGCTTGTATGTTAGTTAAATAATTATCCTGCGAAAGTATTGTTTTATAATCACAGTAATCCAGTTAATGATTTTTGGTAATGGATTGAATATGTGTCTCTGAAAACCAATGTTTCTCACCAACCATTGTGTTGACGTATAAGCATCATTTTCAGGTATTCAACAGAATGAGATTAAAGTTAGGAAAAGTGGCTAGATGGACGGTAGGCAGCTAGCAAAGTTTAGTTATCTAGATTTCGTTATTTGTTTTGGATGATGAATGTTAATTGTTTTGCTTTGTTAGGATGTATAAATGTTTGCATGTCATGATGTTGGCATGAACTGCCTTCATTTCAATGTTAGACGCCTTTTGGATTTTGTTGATGTGTTCGGGTATTTTCATGACACCGCGTGTCTATATACCTTGTATTTTATGTATGTTTTAGTTTCTCTATTTAGACGCCAATGTGTTGTGATGATTCCCTTTCTCGTCGCGCCTCGCGTTTTCGCCTTGGCGGGGTGTGACATGTGTAGCGTATAAATCGTGAAAGGTTCAATCTTAATCCTAATCCCAATCCCATTCGACCCCACTGCAACAGGTAAAATCTATATCAATTCTTGTGATTCTATAACCACATATTAGACTAAATATTATAGCAACAAAACAATTCCAATAAGCAATCCCAAACAAATGAATACCCAAAAAGATGCCAAAATAACATTTTTCATAACATTTTAACCACATTTATCTCAAATTGATCTAAGATTTTATATATGTAACTAAACTTAAAACCCATACACATAATCTCACTAAAAAAATACCCGCCAAAAAAGTAGTAATTTTTTAATACCTGATCGAACTCAATATCTTTTATCGTATTTATCATCTTCATATTCATCTGCATCTCTTATTCTCCACACTCATAGAAACTTCTTCAAAACTAAATAAGCAGGAAACCAATTCCAAACATCTCCAAATGCTTTATCCCAAACACTTGTATAAAAAGGGTTAAGAAGACCCCCAAAAATACAAACAAAGATCCCTAACTACTCAAACCCATAATGAAAATCGAGATTCAAACAGTATAAGAAAACCCCCAAATAATAAACCTATAACAAAATTGTTAAAAAAAAGATTTTCAATATTAATTTAGACATCATGCCTGGGATTGTTGCTGTCGGAAATCAATTGACGCTACTACTTTTTTTTTATTTTGGCTTGAGCTTGATAAATCATACGGTGTGTGATGTGAGAGAGGTGTGTGTTTATAAATCCACAAAATAAATTAGGCAGGATTACTGATTTTGATGAGTTTCATAAGATGAGTCATGGGGTATAATCTTTGTTGTGTTGCCACCTTTCCTCTTAAACATGCAAGAGACAAGCTATATTATTTTAGTAATATTGTTACTGTTCATTAGATTAAAGAAGTAATTTTTAAGGTTACTGTAGCTAATAAGAAATATTAAAGATCAGCTATGTGTATAGCTTTGTGTATCAAGATTCAAGGCAATGTTTTTTTATAAATAAACCTAGTTAGTGGGATTAATAATAATTCTACTGTTCATTACTAATAAAAATATTAAACCTAAGCTATTGTAGAAACTGTGAGTGCAAAACCTATGATAAATGTTATGTTGTATAATATCATTACTTTGTGATTGTACAAGTTGATTTTAGAAGTTGTAGCATTCTGGTAAAGATAGCGTTGAGAAGGAGGAGAATGGTGACGTTAGATAGTTTAGGAATAACGAGGACATTGGTTTAGGGATGAGCATTTGACCTGAATCCCGATATCGAACCGGAATTGCACCGATACCGTACCAAAACGGTACTGACTCGAGATATACGGTACGCGACCGGTACCATGAATAGAACAAAAAAATTCGGGACAACTAATTCGGTACCGGTACTAAAACAGGATAGTACCGAAAAATACCTGAAATTTGAGTAGTCATAAGGAAAGAAACAAACGTCCCAAAAACCTATTGTAACAACCACAGCTCTGTCACAAATCTTAAAATAATAAACCCTAACTTATTATTAATCACTGAAAATCATCAAATTGCACCAGTCGGAGTCGAACGTGCGACCTTGAGGCTGTATACACAATGGACACCCTAAGCCCAACTACGCTAGAGGTGTCCATCGTAATACATTATACAAATAACTCTATTTAAGGAATAAATGGCTTGGGCCGGGACAGAATTAATAAAGTGTCCAAATAGGTTAGGACCGGTTCAAATAAGAGAGGTTCAAGAAGCGAGGAAGGTATCGTTAGATTCGTAATTTCGTGCTCTTTCCAATGGAGTACTCGGGGAATTATTACGGCTTCGTTTGAATCTCGATAAACGTGAAAACGTCATTGAAACTCACCTGCAAATTACCATTTTTCTTTGTTTTTAATCGTTTGTACCTGTAAGACATAATAACACATTCTAAACATATTTGCAATATAATTACTCATATTTAAGGGTTATTAGTCCGTTTTATAGTATTTTTCAAGGCTAAAATGATGTGTGTTTAAGCACACATCAAATTCTCCCACACTAAGCCATTGCTGGTCCCACACGTAATATTTATAAAACACGCTAAGAAAGTAATAATTTTAACCCCCCTTAACTTATAACCTCTCACATCATACAAGAACATAAAAGATCCATCAAGAGGGAAATAAATTATTTGTTTTGAAAGCGCCCCGTTTTAACCACTTATTTATTAAAAGATAAAAACTAAGTTTAAAAATTTATTCAAAACATATAAAAGGCTTTAAGAACGGGAGTTCGTCATCCTCGATTTTCACAATCCCTAAACCAAGCTTAAAACGAAATCACAGCTAAATAAAAAAAATTAGATGCTAACACTACTCATAAATGTTAATTGTGTAAGCGAAACTACTTTTCGCTCCCTTATTCCTAATTACACTAAGGATTTTATTCGAAAAATGTCGGGTGCCACCCCTACACTTAAGAAAGAAAAAGTCAAATGCTAAAATTCTCATATGTGAAAGGGGAAACTGTAAATAATAAGAAGTCACTAACTAGAGAGATCCAAAGGTCGGGGAGGATTAAACAAATAAGAAGCCATTTTATTATTTAAAGAGAGAAAGGAAAGATGTGTGTGTTTTCTAGAGGGAGAAACAACACACACTTATGAAACAATATGAATCCTCACCCTCCTATGGAAGTATAGGAGGGGTATATATAGGCTAAGTAACACAATACTATCCTAACTTGTCATTATTAGTCCCTGCGTGTCACGCCTTAAGTAAACTAATGTAATTCTGTATAAGTCGACATATTTTAAGGCTAACAATCTTCCCCCAATATGTGGACATACGGAATTACTTACAATGTTCCTAACAAGTACAAATACAACACAAATAAAGTCTTCCAAAGCACTTCCAAAGCTGAAGATGTCTTCTGAGTTCTCCTGGTCTTGAAACTTGTACTCCAGCTTGGATCTTCATTGTCTTTACTTGTTTTGGAACAATTGTAGTATGCATGAGTTGGATTAACTTCCCCGTAATTCATGCAACATGTCTTGAAAAGCTTTCTTTATAGACTCCTTTTTGGCGAAGTTTCTGAATTCGCTTCCCCCCAAACCAACATCCCTATCTTGAGCAGATTGTAAAACTTTGATGTTGCTTCAACTACCTTCTATTTGTCATTAAAGTGCACAACGGAATTTTGTAGAAGAAAAAAGCCAGCCACACCAACTAATACTGCTTCTATACTATATCATGACATCTTGGTTCTTGGTTGAATATCTGTTCGGGGGTTACTGCGAGTGACATCAGATCACAATTCTTCTCACGTTTGCCAGAATACTTCTCAATACCACCCGCTAAGTATATGTATTTTTTATATCCCCCATGGAGTTGGACCTGATTCACATCAAAGTAACATTGTTTTCCCCCATGATGATTTTTAACTCTCGTAATGCAATTCATTGTGTTCTTACGACCAATATACTAAAGAAGTTCTTGTCAAATAAGAAACAATCTTGAAAGTTATGAAAACCTTGAAGAACTTTGAATGTATTTTGCTTAGACTGTGTAAGTACGTTGACCATTCTTGTATGCTTCATATTATCCTGTGAGGATAGTTGCTAATTACATCCAAACTTTAAACTCTCTGGCTAACTTACAACCTCGCATTCTGGCAGCTATTCTTTGACCACTTGGTGAAGTTAAAATCGATATACCAAACTTGAAAAAGAAGTAAAAATCCCTCAAATTTGTTACTTAAGCTTGCTTGTTGTTTATTAATGACGATGCTTGGAAAATCTCTAAGTTACCCATATAACCAATACAAAGTATAAAAAAGTACAAACACTCTTGAGACTATCCAAATTCTGAACTGTGGGACACTGGCACTAACATTAACGCCTTAAGTATTAGCTCTATAACCCTTGAGGGAGATATATACAATGTATATTCTACCATTACATTAGGTAACATAGATAATCAAAGTCTTAATCATTAGCTTATACGTTCAAGCAAGTCATCAAGCGATTAGATGGGGTTTAAAGAAAAGGCGTAGAAAGTAGAAGGAACTCTTGATGATGAAATAAATAGACGCCTTCGTAAAACCCACTTCAATCTCAAATAAGGGATACCAAATTAACTTCGTGATCACTTGACATTAAAAACCAAATTCATAGCAGTTTTGACATTTTAGTGAATCTTTAATATGACCGTTTTAACATTAAGTGTTGTGTTTGCTTTGGTGTTCCCTCGAAAAACTGTTGAGTTACTTGGTCTTTTATGTCCCAAATAAGAAGCTTAAAATTGATTCAGACATAAAATTGCATGATAAAAAGCTTATTTCAGAGATCTTACAAATTTCTGAAGTGCATATATTTCTATGTATATTTAGCAAAATAACATTGTGGATTTCCTTAGAATGAAAAAAAAATGTCAATATTTCACAGACTTATTTCCTATGCATATTTCATTGTCATATTTCTCATTAATGAAATGTCATATTTCTCATAATGAAATGTCATATTTCTTAGAAAAATGTCATATTTCGCAGACACATTTCCTGTGCACATTTCCTGTCATATTTCTCAGAATGAAATGTTATATTTCTCAAAAAAATGTCATATATCGCAGACATATTTCCTTTGCATATTTTTTGTCATATTTCTCAGAATGCAATGTCATATTTCGTAGAATTCAAAAAATGTCATATTTCTCAGAATTCAAAACAAATACAAAACCCCAAAAAAAATTCCCCGAAATAAGCTCTTTTTCACAAATAAGTTTTATAAACACAAGCCCAATAAGCAACGAGAGTTTTTACACAGAAAGATTGGAGCTTTTTGTAAAAAGAAGCCATAAAACCCAAAAGAGGCCGCAACAACCAAACACTCCAAATAAGCTCAAATAAGGTTATATAAGTGTTTGTGTCATATTACGCTATGGTATCTGATTAACAAATAAGCATCAAAACATTATTTAGAGAAGACAGAAGTTTTAATGCTTTTTTCAAATAAGCATAAACAAATACATCACTGTGGCCAGTTTGGCTTAAAAATATGCCCATGTCTTTACAGACAACACCCACGAAAATAAGCCAAACACGAACACAAAACGCTCCTGGTCTCTGATGCCAATTGTTAACATTAAATATTCATAACCATAACACGATCCGGAGGTCAGGGAGGATTAAATAGAAAGTAAGTCATATTAGATTAGAATGAAAGAAAAGGGAAGATATGTGATTGTGTTTTTAGTGAGAAGACCAGAAAAAAAATAAAAAAAAAAGATAAAACACTCACACACACAACACACTTATGAGATTGTTTACATTGTGAATCCTCACCCCTCCTGGAAGTAAGGAGGGGATGATATATAGCTTTGTGTCGGCCAAACTATATAGCTAATGTTTATTAGTCCTTATTTGACATTGTCTATAAGTAAACTAATGTAATTGTGTTAAGTCGTCATATGTGTCTGAGGTTCTAAAAGTCTGCACTTACGATTCTTATGCCACCGTATTAATTAGCTGATGTGATTTTGGCAATGATACTTGGTCCCTTAATTGCTGGATGCATGTCTAAGATGTCGTCAACGGTGAATTCTCCGTCTCCTTTTTGTGTAGAGGATGCGAAATGGATATGGAACACATGCTTTTTGCCAATGATGTCTTGTATCTTAGGAGGTATCTAGCGTCCGTTCTGATGTTTGTACTTGTCTGCCAATTCTGAAGCATAAGGGTAACGACTAGTTACTTTGTTACCTGGGTTGCGTGAAAAAAATAAGTGAATTGTACATTGGTGCTTCCTTACCTGTTTTTTAAAACGGGTTGTTGTCATTGGTTTATCGATTTGTAAAGGGTGATGTTGCACCTGTGTGTATATATTTTTTTATTATGGTAACAGTGGGTGGGAGGATTTTGTTATCCATGATCTTCACAGTTGTATTCTCCATTTTGCTCTATTACCTTTTTAGTACACTGGCTGCATGAAAGGTTGTGCCATTCCTTGTTTTCTCTTACAGTTGTGATCATTGCTGTGACAACCGTGGCTTGAGCAGGTTGGTCAAACCATAGTGTTGACCTAAATATCTGATCTATAAGTATGGGTTATGTGTTATATGTGTTTATACGTGTTTATATGTGTTTGTGTGGGATATGTGAGATTGGATAATCAATCCATTGAGCGTTGATCGGTGCTTCATTGGGATTGGATTTGATTGTTGGATTTTGTGTTGGAATTCATTTCGTTATTTCACCTTTGGTTGACAAGGAAATGATTTCGGTGATTGATTAGCGGTTTCGCGGTTAATTATGTAAGCTATTATAGTATATTGTTAATTTTGAGTTAGTGATTTAAGATAAGATTATGTTTTTAGTAGTTAGGATATGAGAGAACTTTACAATCTATAATATACCTAATCATCTATCACACCAACAAATGAAATTTCCTATTTTTGAAAAAGTTAGGATTAATAAAAATGAAAAGTTACTTATTTTAAAGGATTTAGTTAAGTGGCGTTTACGACAAAAGATATACTTCTAATAGCTTAGGTTTTCTTTATAAAAACTTAAGATAAAGCAAATAATTAAGTAATTAATAAATAAATAAATAAAATATTTTTTTTATACATGAATAGTAAAAAACGAATTTTAGAAGAAAAATAATTTTAAAAGGAAACAAACTCTAATTAGACTTTATCTATAATTAGTTGGGGGGACTATAATACAAAATAAAAATCCCATAACCCTCCCCCGTGGTATAGTCGAACAAAGAGAAAAGATGAGAAAAAAAATTAGGGTTTTTAATATTGGATCGGGGGTAACGTTCCTACCCATTGGTCGTAATATTGGATCGGGGGTAACGTTCCTACCCATTGGTCGTAAGATTGGATCGGGGGTAACGTTCCTACCCATTTTGTTATGAGATTGGATCGGGGGTAACGTTCCTACCCAAATTATTGTTAGTTGTTGGATCGCGGGACACGTTCCGTTCCCATGTTTGTGATTGGTTGCTTAATTGTCCTATATTGTTTTAATGATCACAGTAATTTGGTTTAAAGGTTTTAATTGTGTGTCTTAAACCTATGAAACTCGCTCAACTTTATGTTGACGTTTTAAGCATCATTTTCAGGTGAGCTTAATGGTGCTAAGATAGAGCGAAGTGGCTAGAAGAGACCGTAGGATGCTTGGAGTTTATTTATGCGTTCTGTTTTGAATAATTGTGTTTGCATGAATTGTATGGATTATGTTTTGCATGTCATTTATTAACGAGACCTCTTTCTCATTAATAAAGACACCATTAGGTTTTGGGTATTGTTATGACACTTTGTGTCTTTGCTTTACTTTAGTTTTCATTTTAGTATTCTCTATATAGACACCATGTGTTGTGATGATATCCATTCTTGTTTACGCCTCGCGTTTCCGCCTTGGCGGGGTGTGACAGATTGGTATCAGAGCCTTTGGTTATAGAGAACTAGGTGGTTGAGCCTAGACTATAGCTTAAGGGTCCCTCATATAGTTGCATTTTAGGGCATAAGTGTTTGTGTACGTATATATCGTATGTTCCCGCTACCTAAAAGCTTTGAAATTCTTTCTATTTTGAATTACTACTATATAATATGAAATATATACTTTTTCATTATGGGGATCTAATAGTATATACCCCTTTGTTATTGTTTTAGTCATGTCTTCCCCTACCCCTAGGAGATATCGTTGGGAGATTGTTTACCTCACTGGACCCGCGGAGTTGGGTGACTTTTGAGAGAGAAAAGTCAAACCCAAGCGAGGCCCAACATAAGTTTATTTCGTTTTCTACCTCGATGCGTTGCTATAATCGAGGATTGCTTTTATATTTTGGGTCACGATGTGACTTCTGTTTCGTTTGGTCGATTGGGATTTTATGGTTCGTTAGATGGATTATCATGTTTGAGTTATATTTGGATTATTATTAAGTGCTATGTGGTAGATGTGTGTTATCATTGAGATGTGTGGTCTTGGAAGTAAGTACACGTGTGAAAAAGGTGCAATTATAATTATGGTCGCGAACATAATTATAAAGGCAACACACACGTGGACTTGTGACTTTGATTGCATTGATCATTGTTGCTTGTATGTATTATGTAAGGATGTAAGTCTGGATAGTTGTGTAGATGGTAGTGTAGATGTGATGTGAGATCCTGTTGAGGATGGTTGTGTGGTTAGAGAATTCCTCTCTTAACCGATTGGGCGATTATATTAGGTTGGGTTGCGTAGATGGTAAGGTTCCCTTTCATCTATCGTTTGCGGATACATCGGATACCTGTTGGTATTGTCGTCGCGATTCTTAAGTTGGTTCGTTAGCTCGTTGTTCGTTGAGATATCCAACGCTCGTGTTGGTATTCTAGGGTGTTATCATAGAACTGGTGTTCTATGTTCTCCGTTTGGCGTTTTGATTGTTTTCCTTTGTCTAAAGGTGACGATACTTTTTGGTTTGGTTCTAAGACCGTTGGTATGGATGAGTCCTTATGGTTTGTTTGGTTTGCAAGAGTTCTTGTCGTGTTCGTTTTCAAGTAAATTAATATTCTGGTATTGGAATTCTTAAGGTATTTTGGGAGTCTATTTTGCTATCATGATGTATGTTTTTTTTGTGAGTCAGTAAATTCAAATTAAAGTAAGTTTGTTGTAGTTGATACCATATTGAGTTTAGGATGGTGTTAGAAGAAAAGTTCTTTTAAAAAAAATTATATAAATCAAAATCTAGCAACACGTTTATTTTAAAATCATTTTTTGATTTCTTTATAAACCCATAATTTAAATAAGTTTATGAAAATTTATTTAATTTATTTTTACACTGTAAAATTATTTCCATTATAACTAAGGTGTTCTATTGTTTAGAAAATAATAGTTATAATTAGTTTATAGAAGAAAGTTTCGTTGTGAGTAATAATCGGTTTTGGTACAAAGGGATCTTATAATCTTTTAAATAATGGGTCGTGGTACGTGTATTATTCGTTGGGGAGTTTCTAGCAATCGTTATGCGTTTGTTAGGTCGGAAGGTTCGTTCTTCTTGTCGACGTTACATCTGCTGATCTTTTTTGTTCGTTTGTAAATCGGGTGACTTTTTTTGGTGTCCATAACCAATTGGTGCATGTGAAGATTGAATTTTCCTCATGGCATGTTTTGCTAGAGTTGATGTAAGACTATCTTCTGGGTGGTGCAATTGATGGAGCGAAGCGTAAAGAAATATTCGCGATCCTAAGATGAATAAGAAAGTTCACGTTTTAACATTTGTGAAATATTTACCTACTTATTATAGATAGGTGTTTGAAGTAGTTGTAGGAGAGAATTGGTTGTTGAGACATAAGGCTGAGATGGTATGCCACGAGAAGGTAGTTAAAATGCCTTGGTAATTTGGAGAGTGCTTAAGGTTCATGGAGAAAAAAGAACTAAAGAGGATACGAGGTCTCGTAGGAGTACCAAGGAGAGATGAGTTTGAGATTATGTGATATCGTATGTAGTATGTTAACCCTCTAAAGTGTCCTAATGAGTTGTAGTTATACCCCTCGCGTTAGAATGGGATTTCGTATGACCTTAGAGTACAGAAGCGACGCAGATTTACAAGGCTCGTGTCGTTTGACGTTTTTATAAAGGCAAGAGGTGGGAATCATTGCGGAGGTTGGCAATGTGAGGGTTGGTTCGAATGGTAACTTGTGGTGGGAATGCATCTATATTGCTTTGGTAGGAAGAAAGGTTGTAGTTTGAATGTGCAAAAGATTATCTCGAGAAGAGTGAGATAGAAAATACGAATGTGATGTCACCAAAGTGAGGGTGCACTGGGATTGACGTAGCCAAATACTAATTTTTTTTTAGATTGCTACTGGACACATTGAAGTTTAACGGTAATGCCTTTTAGGTTAACCAATGCACCAGCGTTTTTTAGGAGTTTAATGAGCTCCGGGTGTGCATGGCCATATATATACAAGCTAGTTAACTATAAGACATACCGATATTTATACACCGACCCGAAGTTTTAAGGAGGAGTATGAGTCGCACGTACAAAGAAGAATCGTAGGAGTCACTGAAGAAGAGAAGGTGTACATGAAATTTACCAACAACGTGGAAGCGAGCAAAAGGAACTATTCTAGAGTGGAAGGAATCAAAGGGAACTGAGTCCAATCTTGGCATTGCCAACGGAAGAGTTCAGACGCTTTCGTATTTAGTATATATATACGCGCGAAGCAAGAATTTAGAAGCATCGCTTGGGAGAAAAAAGTGGGAGAAGGGTGATTGCTTGTTACATCGCGACAACTGAAAGGTTCTTAATTGAATGATTGTGCATGACTCATGTGGTAGTTTTTGCCTATAATGCTAGAGGCATTATGTGAACAAGACATGGAGAGTAATCTATATGGATCATGAATGTCTCCAACATACTTTCAATCAGAAGGATTAAACATGAGGCAAAGATGATGGATAGAATGTGTTCTATATAGTGAGTTTGAATTCCTAGGCCCAAGTACCATCTGGGAAAGCAAATTGTCGCTGTTGTAAACCGTGGAGTAGGAAGAAGGAAGTGGAGCCAAGAATCTGTTCGAGATAGGAAGTATACGACTATCCGATCTAGGTTTGATACAAGGCATGAGGTGGCATAAGATACGAAGTCCAAAAAGCAAAGAACGCGTCAACATACACTGTTGCGTGGCTTGGACCAACGAGTGTGCAAAGAGAGATTGAGAGTGGGATTCATAATGGTTAGATCAAGTTCAGACCTCCATTGGGATAGATGTAAGGACCTTGGCTATAGAAGAGGGGCGATATTCGACAACGCATTTATCCATCCTGTAGCGGATACGATTTGTGTGGTTTTTAGGTTTAATCTAGTCCGATTTGATGAGTAGAAGAAGGATAAAGCAAGTTGCGGTGTAAGTATTTAGCGCGTAAAAATTCGTAAAGAGGACAAGCATTGAGTATCTGACCTACCGGATTGAGGTGCTACCTAACCTGAGTTACCCGAGTAAAGTGGGAAAGATAACTAAGGATATTGTTAGTCAAAGTACCAAGTGTGAGTAGTGGATATGATTCGATTTTGGTGTAGTCAATGGAGCTGACAAAGTCACCACCATTCCTACTATGGCTTAGGACAAGTATGGTAGATTTAGAGGGGTAAAATGGAATACTCACGTTTTGTGAGATGAGGCGCTTCATTTGAACATTATATGGAAAGGAATGTAGGTTACCGTTTTTATGGCCGTAACTGGAGAGAGTGAAGTTGAATTGATTATGAAATCGTCATTAGATGAAACACCACAAGATAGTGGTAATACAGATAAGTGCTTGAGGCAGCCAACTAGTCGAAAGAGTTAGCTTGGTAGTAGTGGGAAATTTTGAACTTAATAGCTGGTAGTTATGAGTGGTTTGAGAGGTTCTCACCTTGGAGAGGTGTAGACGTTTGACAAGAACTACAAGTTAGTACCTAGATATGTAGGAAACCATTTGAGATCCTTGGATGATTGGGCAATAGTATTCGGTTGAGAATTATTTCTGTCATAAAAAAGCTGAGTATCAGAAATTGGATTAGGTAGAGGGCTGAAAGTTTGAGTAAACCTAGAAGTTATTTGCGTGGATTCTTTAGATACTGATTGAGCATTGTAACTCTTATACCTAATTCAAGACAGTTCTTTTTTGATGTAGGTTACGCGTAAGAGATATAAAACACGTGTTACCAACAAACTTAATGGTATTGAGTATTTTCTGCGATGACGAGCGAGTGTTCATTGTATTGGATGCTTCTTTTCATTTGGGGTTGTCGAGTTGTAATTGCACCCTTGGTGGGGTAGAGCAAATTCATTAGCGATGTTGGGATTTGGATTTTGGAAGTTAGTCAGATTGAAGTTGACCAAGACTCTTTGTTTAATCAAGGAAGGAACCGTTGATGTTATTTTTGTGGACTGAAGGATACAGAGTAAAAGCGTAGTAAAATAGCATTAGTGAAAGTTTGTTGGATTCGAAGCGTGGTCCTGAGCTTACGTGGGAACGCAAAGGATCAAATGAGGTTCTAAGTGTGCCTCAGTTGTTGTCGATAGTTGCTAATTTCCTTCGGGTAGTTACATTCACGGATGAGATTTTCTCAAGGTGGGGATACTGTGACAACCGTGGCTTGAGCATGTTGGTCAAACCGTAGTGTTGACCTAAATATCTGTTTATATGATAGTGGTTATATGTTGTAGAGTTTTTATACGTTTTATATTTGTTATTGTGGGAATATAGTTAGATTGGATAATCATCCATTGAGCGTGACTGTCTGCATTGTGGAATGGATTATGTGTTGATTTTGTGGAATTCATTTCGTTCACATTTTCTGTGAAAAGGAAATGATTTTGGTGATGAAGCGGTTTCCGCGTTAATTGTTGTAAGTAATTATACGTATACGTTTAAGTGTTAGGTAATATTAATTATGCGAATTAGGTCAAGTAGTTAGAATAAGGAAGAAATGAAAATTCTATTTTGGAATGGTTAGGATTAATAAAATTGAAAAGTTTAATTATTTTATAAGATTTACTAATTTGCGTTACCGCAAAAAATGTATAGCTCAAATAAGCATTAGTTTTTTATAAAAACTTAAGGTAAAAGCAAATCTAATTAATAATGTATCAAATAACTAAATAAAATAATTTTTTATATACCTTAATAGTAAAAAATGAATTTATAGAGAAAAATAAAGAAAAAAAGTAATTTTAAAAGGAAACAAATACTAATTAGATCTTATCTATAATTAATTGGGTGTCTATAAATACAAAATAAAATCCCAACCCCCCCCCCTTTGTGTGACCCGATCGAACAAGAGAGAAAAGAGGAAGGAAAAAATTAGGGTTTTTGCCTTGGTGACAAATCAAGTTATAAGGAATGTTTAAATAATCCTTGTTAGTTATTGAATCATTAATTCATGTAATAAATTATATGAGTGGAATTAAGGTTTTGTAAAAATCAATAATCAATCACAGTACAATTAATGATGTTTAATCATATTGCAATGATTAGGGTTTAATTAGAAGCTTATGGGTGTAATTGGTTAGACTTAATTCGCGTTAGAATTTGATTTAGATTGAGGAAGAATTTAAGGCTCTGTTGTTTGGCTGATATCTCAATGATGGTAATAGCTATTGTCAAGTTTTCGGTGCCTATAACGTATCTCAGAGAAAAGTTGTCAAAACAAAAAATACGAGTCAGATTTGGGTCTGATTTCGGGGAGTAAAACCCCTACCTAAAATTCGAATTAGGATTAGCCCTTTTACAGAAGTCAAGTTCTATGTGTCTATCAAACTTTCATAAATTTCTAGCCTCTGATTTGTTGTCTAAGTATGGTTTTTAGGGTCATACGTTTTAGTGTGCAAACATATCCGAATTGGGACTGTTTTGAAGTTTGATTTTTACTTTAGGAGTAACTTGTGTCAAGTAAAAGCACGTGGGAATAGCAGTAAAGTAGTTATATACTCATAAATGACTAGGTGATTTTTGGTATGAATTATGAAGGCATAAGTAGAGGTTTGAGTATTAATTCGCGTACAAAATTCTTGCGTTTTTGGTAAATGGTATAGCCATACGAAATAAAATGTGTAGAAAACTGAATTGGTTATGTGTTGGCATGGTGTCGGGGTGACCTATAGGGTTAATAAAACACCTTAGACATCCATAATATGATTGTTACATGTGCGTTAAGCTTTTGGCTTAGTAGCGTGTAACACGAGTTATTTTGTTGTTAGATTTGTGCTAGTTATCTGTGAAGCTTTTTGTTGGAATCTTTTGGAAAGCTAAGCAAATGTGAGTTTTATAGTCCCTTTTTTTCTCATGATATTTTAGGGTAAGAATGATGCTTGTCTTGTCTTGTTTTATTTTGCTTGTCTTGTCTTGTCTTGTCTTGTCTTGTTGATATTGTTATGTTGTGAGATTTGGAGCGGGGGTAACGTTCCTACCCAGTGTTATGAGATGTGACTTTGCCTACTTTGTGTGTAGAAGATCCTTTGGAAGGTTGTAATCAACTCCTTATGATATGTGACTTTCGTACCAAGATTCTGGAATTGGGAATTTTTGTATTCTTTCCTATGACAATTATGGATCTGCGAGGTTAGCGCCTACCTATTGTCTTGATATGATTATGGATCGTGGCGACGTTCCGTCCCGTTGTTGTTAATTGTTTCCATGCATTGTTTATGCGCGGCTATTGCAATATCAGTTATTGAAGTTTATTTTGGGATATTGTTGTATGTCGTAAACCTATGATTCTCGCTCAACTTTATGTTGACGTTTTAAGCATCAATTTTCAGGTATCTTAATGCTTCTAATACTAGAGCTAAAGTGGTCAAAATAGAAACCGTAGATGCTGGAGTTATTATTCTTTAATGTTTTGAATAAAATGCTTTGCCTGAATTGTTTGGATATGTTTTGCATGTCATTTAATGACGTAACTCTTTCTTATGAAAAAAGTACACCTTAATGTTTTGGGTATTGTTATTGACACTTTTGCTGTTCTTAGGCCTTACTTTAGTTTCATTTTAGAATTCTTTATATAGACCGAATCCTATGGTTTTGATGCGATATCCCTATCTATTTACGCCTCGTGTTTCCGCCTTAGCGGGGTGTGACAGGTTTGATATGATTTGATTATTATGCATGCGTAGACTGATAATAGTAGTTAGTAAGATGTCCAGCTATGCGAGTTTTTTTATAATACTATAGTAAATTAGGAAATGTGTTTTGGTAATGGATTTGAAATAAGTGTCTGAAAACCTATGTTTCTCACCAACCATTGTGTTGACGTATAAGCATCATTTTCATGTATTCAGCAGGATGAGTTTAAAGTTAAGAAAACTGGCTAGGGAGAAAGAGACCTTAGGAATGCATATGAAGTTTATCTCCTGATTTTTGTTTCGTACTTGTTTATTAGATTCTTATTGAATGCCGTTTGATTTTCTTAAGTTTATGAGACATGTTAAGTCTATGTATTAATGAGACCCTTTTTCATTAATGCAAGATTCCATTGTTTTTGGTATTGTCATGACACATTGTATCTTTTATATTTAAATACGTTGTATTCAGACTCATTAAGTATGCCTAGGTTGGTGCTAGGCAGACAGATGCTTAAGTCTCATGCACATTTATATCACTAATAAAGTACAATAGCCAACCATAAAGCTAATGTAGTTTCAATAGGCCTTTTTTTGCGTAATTAAAACTCTAAAACCCTGTTTTTTGGGGTGTTACAAATGATATTGACGCCTAGATGGTGGCAATATGACCCATTATGTTCAATTTTAAAGGCTAATACGCCTTTATCCAGTGGGTCAACTGGTTAAGATTAATTATATGGGGCCTAAAATGAAACAATCTTAATGGTTAAATGGTTGAAATTCGATAATGGTATCTATATTACACCTTCACTAAGTCGGTTTTTAAGAAAGTTATATTTTTTTTCATAGTATTTTGTAATCATAAGTTAAACACTATGATTTATTCAGAAATTAAGAACGATGGACAACAATAATATACATACTAACATAACCGTTTTAACATGTTAAAACTTAAGATGATTTTGGGATATTGAGATGAGTTTTAAGCTTCATTTGATCGTTGAAAACTATTTTTATGTACAAATATTTAAGTACTCGATTAGGCAATCACAAGTCTCCTAACACCCCGAAATGCTACTTATCTCCAACTTAGTTACATGAATTGCAGGAGAAAGTTTAATTGTTTATTCCAACAATTTCATTCATTAAGAGACCTTTAAACTGTAGGATGTATTAGGGTAAATATTCGGTTGTGTTCCACAATGACCATCGATACATAATAAATACACAAATAGGAACATTCTAGACTTGGGCTTGAGCCAATAATAGATACTATAATCATAATACGGGCTAACACTCCCCCGTAGTTTGAGCGGGAGTACTACGGACGCTCAAACTGGACCAAAATTCTTCAAACAGAGTAAAAGGCAGGCCTTTGGTGAAGATATCGACAAACTGATAACATGACAGAACATGAAGTACTCAAACGTGACCAGAAACAACTAAATGATGAACAAAATGTATGTCGGTCCATGTGAGGTGTTACGTACTCTGAAGCTGAACAGGATTATAAGAAGGTACAACATAACTAACATTGATCATAAAAAACGAACGTATCGGAAGACAGCGGTGTGGGTAATCACGTAAAAGATTTCATAACCAACAAGTTTCAGTAACAACATTGGCAACACCAAGATATTTAGCCTCTGCATTGGAACAAGAAAGCGTTGGCTGATGCTTAGAGGACCAAGATAGCAAGTTGTTGCCAAGAAAGACACAATAACCTGAAGTCGACCTCCGAGTAGTTGGACAACCAGCCCAATCAACATCTGAATAAGCAACCAAATCTGTTGTAGAGGATGAGAATAACTGCAAACCATAATTTAACGTACCATGAACATAACATAAGATCCTTTTGAGAGCAGAGAAATGAGGCTCCCGAAGATCATGCATATAAAGGCACACACTACTCGACAAACCGCGCGAGTCGCAATTATCTTGTCAGAGTATGACAGTGAGTATACTGTAGAGAACCTGCAAGACTCCGATAAGGAGTCAATATAGAAACTGGATCACCATCACTACCCACTTAGACAGATATCATAGGAGTTTCGGACTGGATTAACAATTATCCATATTGCCTATGTCAAGAATCTCAAGATAATAATTTTTCTCTGAGAAGAAACATTCCTGAAGAGTCACATAGTAACCGATAAACCTAGAAAATACATTAACCGAACCCATATCAAGTCCATGAGCAAACTCCAATTGTAATGAACGATATATCTGCTGTAACACACACTCAGAAGAAGCATAAGAACAAGTCATCATCATACAATAGCAAATATAGCAGTATCGTACCCGTTTTTAGATAAATAGCAAAGAAGCACAAAGACTATGAGAAAAACCAACCGAGTAATATATGATGCAAACTGTTAAAACCAAGCCCGAGGGGTCTGCTTAAGCCCATATAGAGACCGTTGTAACAAGCACACATAATCAGGATGAACAGAATCCTAAAACCAAAGGATGTGCAATAAAAATAGTCCCAGAAAGAATCACCAGTGTAAGAGAAGCATTCTTGAAACGAGTATGATGAATCAGGACAATGCGATAAGTCACTAGACTAAGAACAGTCCGAAAAAGGTGCCCCCTGGTGTTACACACCAGACTAAAAGTCTCATCGAACATCAACCCTCACTGTAAACTGTGAACTACTATTGCCACAATCCAGAAGCCTTATAGCGACTAAAGCGTGTGCCAATCTGCCAATACATTGATGTGTGAAAAGGCCAAATACAACGCACAACATTTGTATTCGGTAGTCTAGGTACTAAAGTCCAAGTTTTGTTTTTAATAAGCGCATGAATATTGACAACGCGTGCATTTGAGCATGGTTAGTATAAAAACCCTTTGGAAATGGCTAATTCGAGTCATTTTTGTGTGTGTAAAGATGTTGTTCGACTATGTGAATATTTACTCGTGTGCAAAGTGGAGTTAATATGAGGCTGATATCATTTTGAGGTGTATGGGCATCTCCGTTGTTGAGTGTTTTGAGTTTGGTGTAAAGTATTCCATTTCGTTCACGTGATGTGATAATGGATGGGAAAGCATGTGCATGCATTGCTACTTTAAACTTGGTTTTAAAAATTAGCGTTTTATAGAAAGTGTGTGATAATCCTGCGAGCAGGAAAGGAATAATGATGGTTAAAATATAGAAGTTGGTAGTAAACTTGTCAAATATAGAAAGGTGAATTTTTGAAATAAAAAGAATTTTTTAGCAAGTAGATTCTAAGCAAAATGTTGAATCCGAATTAAGCTTAGGTTTTTATAAAAACTTATTATTAACAGGTAATTAATTAACTAATAAAAGATTAAAAAAAAATATTTTTTTATACATGAATAGTAAATACGAATTTTAGGAAAAAAAAGAAGAAAAAAAATAAAGACCAATCCTAGTAGGACTCTAATTAAGGGAATTATACTAGTAATAAAGTTCAAATAAAAGAACCCAAAAAACACTTTTAAATCCCTCCCCTTTGGGAACCATCGTCCTGAACAAACAGCGAACAAGAAGAAAAAAACTAATTTGCTAGCTAGGTATTTGTACGTTCAAGAATACAAAAGGTTTAAGGAATAGAACATCACTCTTTTGGTTTTAATAAATCATGTTCCATCAAACTGTAATAATTATAATGAAGGAATTATAACGGTTTTTATAAATTGAAATAAATATTAATCATGTCATAATGATTAGGGTTTAATTGTAATTGTATGGGTATGATCGGTTAGGTTTAATTCACGTTAAAAACTTGATTTAGGGTGAGCAGAATTTAGGGCTGTGTTCACGAGTGAATATCTCCATGATGGTAATACGGTTTTGAGTGTTTCTGGACTCTAAACGGTAGCTCATTGAATGTACTTTCCAGAAAATCTGGCCTCGAAAGTTTTTAACGTCGGGAAGTCATTCAAACGTTGGTTACACTAAAAGTTGTCAAAACAAGTAAATACGGGTCAGATTTCGATCATGTTTAGGAGGGTAAAACCCTAACTTAAAATTCGAATTACGCGTAGCCCTTCTACATCAGTTAAGTTCCATATGTATATAAAGAAACCCCAGAAGGATACCTTCTAATTTTATGTTTAAGTATGGTTAATAAGTCTAAACTTTTTAGTGTGCAATCAGATCCGAATATGAGTAGTTGAAAGTTTGATTTTATTTGGGGCACTTAAGAGTAGAAATAAATTAGTAAAAAAATCAAGGAGATAGTAAAAACATAAATTTAATGTAGTAGATTTTTTGGTAGAAATTTTATAAAGGAAGGTAGGTAAGGGTATAGAAAGGTAAAGTAATCACTCGATCTAAAATTCCAGCGTTGTCAGGATAAATTGTAGAACTTTAAAAAAGTGTGTAAACGAATTGGTTAATGATGGGCATGGTGTCGAGTGTGACCCAGATGAAGGTGATTAAACACCGTAGATAAAAAAACATCCATCAAATGATTTGTTGGCAATGGTGCTTAAGCTTTTAATCTTAGTATGGTGTAACACGTTTATTTTGTGTTTAGCTTTGTGGCGAGGATTTTAGTAAATACTTTTAAGTCATCAGTGAGTTTCATAGCCCCTTTTTTTTCTAAGTTTTATGGGTGTTAAAGTGAATAGCTTAATTGTTAAATGTATTAGTTGGCAGTGATTATTGTATTAATGTGGTTATTGATTGTGATGTGAAACGCCTCCGAATGTACATTGTGATCAATTAGAGTTGATTTTGAGGTAATGTGAGATTCGGATTATAGAGTGGTGTTTACTACTCAATCAAATCCAACCAAAAGGGTTGAAAAAATAACTACTACTTTTTTTTTACCGATCGAGAGGGCGAAGTGAGCTACCAAGACCCTTTTGTAAGTGGATGTGATTGTATACGTGACTGCAGATACGTATGGTTTGTTATGAATTGTTTAGTAATTCCGCCAATAAGTGTTTAAAAGATTGGTTAGTGTCGTTAAACCTATGACTCTCACAACCATTGTGTTTGACAGTTTTAAAACATCAATTTTCAGGTATGAGCATCATAGGAATGGTTAAGGAGCTAAAATCGCTTATGCTAGAAAGACTTTATAATGGAATGCATTTTGAGTTCGCTCCTGATGATTGTTTCTGTTTTGATGCGATAAATTCTTTGAATGCTATTTGATTTTATTAGGGTTCGTAAAGTCATATGTTCTTTGTATTGATGAGGGCCTTTCGTCATTAATGTAAGACGCCATGACGCGTCTTTCCTTTTTGTTTTTTGTATTGTCCATAACCACCATGTCTTTTATACATATAGTTAATGCAATTATAGTGATTCTTTAATGTTGACACCATTGTTTTGGATTAAATCCATGATGTTACGCCGTCGTTAAAACCGCTTGAAGCGGGTGTGACAGATTGGTAACCAGAAGCCATTGTTATAGAGAAGTATGAGATGTAGCCAGACTATAACCTAGGAGCTCCTTCATATATACGCATTTAGGTCTTATGATGCTTAATGATAAACTAATAGTTTCCTTTCTATTATTTGTAAATGCCGTTATGCTTCCCCTTTTATTTTGCATAAATATTTATGATCTCATTTTATTAAGTTGTCATCTTAGTTATGTTTATTATCTGATATGATATGTATTACTTTCTTAGTATTTTTAGCTATGTTTTCCCCCACCCGTAAGAAGTCTCGTTGGGGACCGTTTTCCCAACTGGACTTAAGCGTTATAAAGATCCTCTTGTGGAACCAAAGGAGATAGGATAGTTGATCGTTTGTCGGATGCGCGTAATAGGGATGGACCCGCGGAGTCGGGTGATTCTTGCGGAGGCAAAGTCAAACCAAGCGAGGCTCAGCATAAGTTTATCCGTCCTTTACCTCGTCATGTTGTTATTGATTATTTCTTTCGGATAGTTTGTATTTTGGGAATTGTTGCGAGACTTTCGTTCCTTTATGTCGTTCGATTTTATTTTGATATAAGTAAGTAGTTATTTGATGGAGCATCCTTTATGTGTTAAGTTGGAGTGGTTTAAGATGTGCAATGTGGAATATGTGCTTAGATGTGAATTATGATTTAAATGGGTAATCTTGGAAGTAAGTACACGTGTGAAAGGAGGCACTTATAATTATGGTGGCCAACATAATTATAAAGGCATCACACACGTAGACTTGTGACCATGATTGCATTTATTTGTGTTTAGTTGTAAGATGGTAGTGTAATATATTTTTGTTATTTGATATGTGTATTCATGATAAGGATGGTGGTATGGGTAGAGAATTATTCTGTTACCCTAATTGGATGATATGTTAAGTTGAGTTGTATAGATAGTAAGTTTCCCTTCTATCTAGTATTTGCAGATACCTAGTATTATTATTATTATTATTGTGGTTGCTCGTTGCTCGATTGTTTGTTCGGATCTG
>BQNB010110338.1:0-22576 GCA_026074375.1 Tanacetum coccineum | reverse complement strand
AAAGGCATCAGAAGTTTGTTGAAGGGAAAGAAGAAGAAATGATCAATTTGAAAAATTGCTATAAAACAATATAATTATATTTACTACTTTATTGTGATTATTGGTACTTATTATTACTATCTATGCTTAGGTACTTGAGACTTATGCTATTTAGTAGTAACTTAGCGTGTAGTATGGGTAACATGACTTGCCTTGGATGATCATTCCATTTTATCATCCTAAACCCTTGCTTGCATACACCTTAATACACTATGGTCCCTTATATGATATTATGCATGATTTTCTCTTAATCAATATTCCTAAATGTGATTCTTTAAAAGAATTTAGGATAGTTAGTTTTGTGAGTTTGATTATTAAGTATTAGATGATTCATGATGAAATAGGATTGACTGCAAAAGGGAAAATATAGGAAACTTTTTCTGTACAGGATTTACATAAAATTAAGAAAAACTAGAAAATTTTCTTGTGTCCAGAGAACGGCCCTCATAAATAAGGGGGGACCCCCTAATATATCTGGGACCGCCGTATATATATGGGACCGCCACCAGAGTTATGGAAATTTTTACTCTGACTACCTGAATTTCTGTGCAGTTGACTATTCTCTCTTAGGCCCAGTTAAACTTCTTGCTTTTTGCTAAACCACTTTTGGAATCTATCCTCTTAATTCTCATGCTTTACCACTATAATCCTATACTTCCTAATTAAATAATCCATCCTTCCAACTCTTCTTATCATCTTCATCTTCTTCAAACCCTTCTACCATGGATTCCACTCAAGCCTCATCCTCCAATGGATTTAAGAAAATCAAACTCACCATCATACCTCCAAATCAAATCTTTGTTGATCTCATAAATAATGATGTAAACCTCACTACACCTTCTCCTACAACAACTTCTTCATCTCTAACTCCTTCAAATGCACCATCAAAAACTCCATCAAACAATGAAACCTTATCAAGCCAAGAAAACACACATTCTTCTTTTCAATCAAAACTCAGATGTTCCTCCTAGACCTTCAAACCCTCAACCACTTCAAAGTCATCCTTCTTTGGATATCACTCTCTTATTGTCACCATTTGAAACCTTGAAACTCCATCACCACCATCTCCACCACAACCTCAACCACCTATCATGGGCCATCCTATTTACTGCAACTATCATGACTACCATGGGATAACATGCATATGTTGTTCTTACAACCGAAATCTTTTCTTAACCTTAAGATATGAGATGAACATCATGTTTGCTCATCTTGAGTATCTTCTCACTACCGCAATCACCTCACACTTTCCATCTTCACCTTGAAATATTTTCAAAAATCTCATAATGTGTCACCCTAACCTTTTGCTCAAAAGTTATCCCCTATGAATCATAAATCATCTAGGACTTATGTAGAATTGTCTTTATCTACCTCATGTAGTATGTTTAGATTGTAGTGTAATTTATGGATTAATGATCCCTTGTTCGTCTTAGCTTTATTTTCATTGCATGTTGTATGAGTTAGTTAGTTATGTTTACTATTGTATGAGTTTCTTAATTATTGAATGAAACTCCCTTATAGGTGACTTGAATTTAGTGATATGCTTAAAAGATATTTGTCGTGCACTTGTACCTCTAACTTTTTGTAGCAAACAATTTTCATAAGATCGATCCATTGGTGCCCCAAACGAGGGGGATCCTACATCAAGAGGGAGTCTTGATATCGTTGACTTATTTCTTTCTACAACTATTCGACGATCATCCTTTTTGAATTCGACAAAAAGGGGGAGAAATGGAATGAAACTCATTAATTATTTGAAACCTTTAATTTTATACAAAATGAGTTTATATTTTGTCATCATTATCAAAAAAGGGAGCAGATTGTTAATACAAATAATGTCTAAATAATGTGTTTTATATTTTCGAGCCTCTCAATGTTTTGATATAACAAAATGTAAAAATCGCCAACAGCCCTAAAATTTGTAAATTCCGAATTCTTCATCTACAAAAACCACCGTACTACCACACAACTATAAACTAATTACATACACAAACTCCATCCACAATTTTTGTTATGTTGATTTACGATGTAAAAAAAATAAACGTTTACAAAGTATTAATCATAAAATTCCCTATTTCTAAGATTTTAAGTAATATATTTAGTGGTGTAATGAGACAAATTAAATACTTAAGGCATGCTTAGTGATCAAGAAAGATATCTTTTTCTCTTAACCATCACATTTTTACAAAAGTATTTCACAAAAATAATTATACAAAATATTTTCTAACTAGAAAAAAATGGTTTTATTTAAAACTTAAATTTGGAAATTCATAAATTTCCTCCAATAATTTGGAAGGTTCCATAATAAGATACAACCTTCCCCATGAAAAAGACAACAAAAATCAGGGGAGCGTTGTCTACTGCGCCCCCCTATAGGACTGGGCGGTCCTAGATATATCCGAGACCGCTATAGGGGACGACCCGCCCTCAGTGACCGTTGGGTTTTCCTACCTATAAATACTGTTATATTCCTACCTGAAAAACAGACCTCTTTGCATGAATTTTTCATATAACTTTCTCTCTTTAAAAATCTTCTTTATCTCTCAAAGTCTTTTGATCATTAACATTCTTAGATCTTGTTTTAAGTGATCTGATCTCTTCTTCTCATCTCTCCTCTCAATCAAGTGCAAGAGAAGAACATTCGTATTCGCCAAGACATGATTGTTATTTAGTGAGTCTCCTCTCTTCTTCTAAGTATCCAATCTTATTGTAATTATCTTGTTGTATTATGTGATTCGGATTGTAGTATATCCTGATCGTGTGATCTTATGAGTGTATAATGGTTGTTGAAGTGGTAAGATTGTTTCTACCTAAGACTTATGACTAGACTTTAGCTTAGTGTCTCGGAAAACAATGTAAGCGACGTGTAAACGGTTTTCTCCGCATGAAGGAAGCTTGTTGACATAGTGAAATCTCGAGTAGGATATTCGGGGAGTAGAGTAGGGTGAAGAAGAGCTTTGTTCCCGAACTGCTATAAATCTTGGTGTATTGGTTTGATTGTTCCTTCTCCATCTCTTTATATTGTTGTGATTGTCTATTTGTATATGGTTTAGTTATTTACTTTGTTGATTTCAATTGTTGATTGGTTGATCAATACAACTCGAATCGATCGTATGTTAAATGCAAATTTTAATTTATAAAACAGAACATGTAAAACTATTCAACCCCCCCCCCCCTTCTAGTTTCCACATTAAATATGGATATGGATAAAAATTCATTCCATAGTTTAACGATTCTATATCTCGTTTCTGTATTGATCAAGATTACGAATGTAAAATAAGAGTCTATCTAACATATACTTTGGAACGACCATGCAAAATATGATGTAACACCCCACCGAGAGAAGGGGTCAAATGTCATCACTTATGGCTCCAAAACAAACGCAAGCGGAAGCCTTTATCATAAATGGTTCAACCAAAGTTTCTCAACTAAACAAAGTAATTAATAGGTATAGTAATAAAAATGACCTTTTATAAAGAAAATAAATCCAATACAGAGGTTTAAAAGGGTAGACAGAATTCTCAAAATCCTAAAGGTTGCTATTTAAATGAAATGGGGTAACTATTATCCATTCAGTTCCACTATGAAGCTCATAAGCCTCATCTTCACTCATAACCCAGCTTCCCTCTTATTACCTGCCGCGAATAAAAGAAATGCGGCTGAGCTAAAAAGCTCAGTGAACAGATATGAACAGATATATAAACAAATGGATAGATCAAATATGTAAAGTAATACAAATGGAAACCAACCATAAGCTATGGTAGCATGTAGATTTTGCGTGTAATCATAAGAGCTGAAAACGAAACAGATCTGTCACAAAAATATAGAAATGCCCATTCGTGCCCAACAAATGTCTAAGAGATGAACATGCTTAGTCCTCTATTAATCAAAAGCATATCATATGTATCAAATTGTTCATGGGAGCTGCAGCTCCAGATGTATCTATACACATGTGCATGGGGTGTTGGCACCACACATAAGCCATGCACCAAATCATATCAAAAACTATATACATTTTAGCCCTAGGATGCATCCATAAGCCCCCCCCCCACCCCCACAAATCAAATCAAATCATATATGGCCAAGTGCATAAAAGAGGCAATACACAAAAATTGGGGACGCCGTGGACTAAATCACACCGCCACAGATAGTGTCACGCCATTGGTGCCTCAATGACGCGGCCATGGTAGCCGCCTTTGGTAGTTAATAGCTCAGGCTTCGGAACAACATGAAATGGCTCATATAACATATCGAAGCAAATATAATATATCCAAAGAAGGTCATGATCAAACATACGAATAAACTCATATCATGGCAGTGTCAATGAAGCATATATCAAACGAATTAAAAGGGCTCAACAAAGTTATCAAATAGGATAGCAAACGAATATCGAATCATAGGATGGGGAACATAAATAGGGATTTCAGCGAGACAAATAGATACGGAGTAAAAGTCATGAGAATCCTTAAAAGAAATGATATAATATATGTACCTTAAAAGCAAAACAACGCGTGCTCGAAAACACAACTCACTCCCGCTTCAAATTATCTACATGAATTAATGAACCAAAAATTACCAAAAGTTTAACGTATTTCTAAAGTCATAACTTATTCGTATATTAGTATTTAAAATGTACATATTAATTTCAACAGTGGCTTGTGTAATTTCGAATTTTTAACATTTTATTAAGATGCCTTATTTACATTTATTAGAATGTGTGAGGTTGATTTGGAAAGGTAGACTGAAACTTGAAATTTTGTTTACAAAAATATACATAAAAATCAGGCCTTTTCATATTATAAAAGATAAATACGATGTAATACACATGCATGGTAAAATACTTATAAAGCCTGGTGTATCTTCTTCCTCATTACTAGTTCATATCTTTCTTCTTATTGACTATTGCAACACAATTTTGTTAAACTATGTTTAAACGTGCTTTCTACTTATAATTATAGACCTATATATCTTATTTCCTGGCATTAGCAGCATGCATTATGTCGTTTATGGAATTTAACCTTAACAATTAATTAATCAAACACGTTTGAGACCCGTAACTACGATTCATTCTTTTTATGATGGCTACAATTATGATTTTAATATATGACCATGTTACCATATTACAACATAACAAAGTTTACCCAATCATCGCTTAGTACTTGGAGTTGTATGTTGTCATATTAAGATTACGGTTTCAGATATACCTTTAGGCTGGACAAGTATAATCGAAACCGAAAACACGAACACGAATGAACGTACACAAGTGTGAACACGAACACCCAGATTCAACGAAGTACAATCGAAACCCAGAATTCGAAATGTCTCACGTGAACGCAAAAGCAATTTTGGCTACTCTTTAGCCATCGCACAAACCGGAACTGGGTTTAACAAGAACCGCAACCCGAACGAACATGAACACAAGCGAGGTTAACGTGAACCCAGTACTACACGTACACTAGTCTTTAATACTCTAATTGGTGCAAACGAAATTTGTCGTGCGAAAGTTATTTATGATTTGTGTTCTTTATATTTTTTTTTCAGATCGTACCCTAAAACGTGTATTGTATTAAGTGCATGTGTTGGTACCACTTATCGATTATTCTATGGGGGGATAGTAAGTAGTTTTTCTGTGACCGTGTGAGATTGCTCAAATCCAGTAAATTATTTCCAACGTGTGAAGAGTATAAGTGCTTTTTAGTTATTTCATTCAATATACAATGTATGTTAATATTAATAGATAAAAGTTTTAAAGATAAGACATAATGTTATATTATTAAGTATTATTATTTATTAAGATGGTACGGGGTATTATAATTCTTCCCCTCTAAAAGAAATTTCGTCCGCGAAATAAATGTCGAAATTTAAATGGAAACGTACCAAATCGGCGGAATCAAGAATGTGGATATCAATCCGTCATCATTTTCTTCTATTTTCCCATGTAGCCTCACGCGCGAGATGATTTTTTCCATAAGAGACTGTATAACAAGAGGGTGATGGTTTTCTTTCTCATGACTCGCTCTTAACGATCTAAGATAGCCTCGGGCTCCTCAACAAAGGACAAATCTTCACGAATTTTATCAAACGGATATTGAACAACATGATACGGATGATAGTTGTAACCTCTCAAGAGAGATACATGGAACACATTATGAACATGAGATAATTGCGGAGGTAACGCCAAACGATTGTGGATATCTTCACCAACTCGATCTTAGTTTTCGAAAGGACCACTTGAATTCCGGGACTTAATTGTTCCTTGTTAAACCCAAAACGTTCGAAACACCCTACACGGAGATACTTTAAGAAACACATCGTTTAAAAGCACCGGGTTTAAATTCCGATGGCTCTTCGATGACGATCAGCGTGGCTCCTTTTGTCTGTGAGGGGCATTCATTAAGCCTTCTCTTTAGCAATGGCAACTTTTTCATTCGTCACTCAACTAGTTTGGACCTTTCTTAACCGCTCTCCATTCGTTTCCAACACATAGGTGCTCTACACTTTCGTCCATATCAAGAAGCTCGAAAGGAGACCCTTTAAGACGTGCTGCCAATCTATTTTTATAAGAAAAATCACGCCATGAAACTCAAATACCTCGTCACTGTATTTCCCTTCCCACTCTAAAGCGCACAATTCTACATATCGTTTAAGTGTCTGACTAGTACGTTCAGATTGTCCGTCATGTCTGAGGATGAAGAATGCGGTAATATCACTTAAGTCTCGTTCCCCAAGCTGTTTTGTAAACCTTTCAAAATTGTGAAGCGAACCGTGGGCTCTTATCAGACACGATCGTAGCAGGTGTGCCATGTAAACGAATATTCTCTTGCTAAAATATTATCTGACAACCTGCTACGGGAAGTATCCTTGCCGAATAGGCAAAAAGTGAGCCGATTGGTCATGTCAATCAAATACACCCAAGTTGCATCCATTCTTCTTTAAAAGGTGCGAGCAACCTCCCGTTACAAAATCCATAGAATTTTCTTTACCACTTCCAGGTCGGAATATCTAAAGGCTGAAGAAGACCACTTGCACGTTGATGTTCAATTTTAACTTGTTGACACGTTAAGCATTTGCACAATCTAGCCCCTTCATGTTCATGCGTTCCACCAAAATTTTTGCTTCAAATCTCTATACATCTTCGTAGAACCAGGATGAATAGATAAAGGAGAAACTATGTGCCTCAAGTCAACAACAACTTCTCGAAGAGGGAATGTCTGGGGAACAACATAATCTTGTATACCGTACCATATACCCCATGCTTATCCACCCAAAAATCGTCTTGCTTACATCAATCTTTTCCATATTTTGCACCGTACCGACCATAATTCACCATCTTTCTTTCTGGGCTTCTTTAATCCGCAGTTAGGGTGAGGTTCATTTTAAGGCTAGCTATATAACATTTTAGAACACGAACAACTAACTCGACGCTTCAAATGGGTGTGTGGTAGGTCTTTTGATTAATCTCGGGTTGAATTTTGAGACAAGCCATAGTTCCAGAATTCTTCCTACTAAGTGCGTCCGCTACCACTTAGCCTTCCAGGGATGATATGGAATATTTGCATCGATCCTTAAGAAGTTCCGCAACCAACGCCTCTGCTCGTTTTAACTCCTTTTGAGTAAAATAATTTGTAGGGCTGTTGTGGAGTTGTGAAGATTTGTTCTCAAGTTTTACCATACAAATAATGCCTCTAAATACTTATGAGCAAAAACGATCTGCTGCCAACTCCAAGTCTTGTGTCGGATAATTTTTCCGCATAAGGTTGTTTCAGTAGAGATCTCGATGCATAACGCGATAACCTTACCATGTTTGCATAAAGAACACACCAGCCCAGACTTTTCTTTGACGCATCCACTATAAATTTGGTATCACTGTTCCAGAGAAGACGTGAGTATGGTGAGAGAAACAAAAAACCTAAAAAATCTTTTCCTTTTCAGCTCCTCCAAATACTCCTTTCTTCGTTCTTCATTCCAGACAAACTTCTCTCCTTTCCGCATAAGTTTCGTCAAAGGTAAAGAAGAAGTGAAAATCCTTCCACAAATCTTCTATAATACCCCGCAAGCCCCAAAAAGCTTCTAACTTCGGTCACTATCGTCGGTCTCGTCCATTTTGTGTCGCCTCACACCTAGCAGGATCCTGATAAAAATACCATCGCTGATACATGATGACCCGAGAATGCCACTTGCCCCAACCAAAGTCACCTTCGAGGAATTTTGCATAAAGCTTCTTCTGACGCAAAATTTCCAACACAATACGAAAATGATCCTCATGCTCCTCCCTCGTCTTTGAATACACCAATATGTATCTCAATGAAATACTATGACAACATATTGTTCCAATATACTCATGAAAGACGCACGATTCATCAAGTCCATAAAAACAGCCGGAGCATTAGTCAATCCAAACGGCATCACAAGAAATGTGTCATAAATGACACGATACAGCGAGTGCGAAATGCTGTTTTGGAAAGGTCTTGTCCGTTACACAGTAGTTGATGATAACCCGGACTTAGATCAATCTTGAGTAAAATACTTTGCACCCTGAAGCTGAGTCGAAACAAATCATCGATTCGCTGTAGTGGATATCTGTTTTAACCGTATTACGATTCAACTCTTATAATCAATACACAACCTCTGATACCATCCTTCTCTTTACAAATAAAACTGGCACGCCCTACGGAGGATACCTCGGTCGAATAAAACCACGTTCGAGAAGTTCTTGCAGTTGATCTTTTAGTTCCTTCAATTCAACTGGCGCCATTCTATACGGAGCTTTAGAAATGGGTTGAGCACCAGGAATCAACTCAATAGTGAATTCAACTTCACGCTCAGGTGGTAATCCTGGTAGCTCATCAGGAAATACATCAGGAAAATTTCGAACTACTGGATGACTCTCGAGGCGAGGTCCATCCAATGAAGTGTCTTTAATTGATGCTAAGAAACCTTCACAACCGTGAGAAATTAGCGTTCGAGCTTTGAGAGCAGAGATGATTTTTAAGGGCTTACCAAGTCGAGAACCATGGTAAATGAATTTGGGATTGTTCAAATCGCCAAAGATGACTCGTTTCGAATAACAGTCGATAGTAGCACGATGCTCAGTCAACCAATCCATACCAAGAATAATATCGAAATCACTCATTTCTAAAGGAAGCAAATTAGCAGAACGAATCTTATCATCAAAACGTAACGGACAATCTCTAAACTCATGACCAATAACCACATTATTTTTCATAGGCGTAGAAATAGATAATGCATAATCCAATAATGTAGAGGGGGAGTTTAATATGTTTTAGAAAAAAAGACAGAAGAGAAACCACAGAATGCGTCACACCGGTATCGAATAAAACAAACACATCACGATCATACATATAAAGAGTTCCTAAAACTGAGTACCTGGACATCAGGCTGATTGGTAGTCCAACGCAGATCTCGACATCCGTGTGTAGTATGTTGCCTGTTGTTCCCATTTCCCGTATTGCTCACCCCACGATTCTTACCACAGTCTTTAGCTAAATGCCCACCTTGACCACAAATAAAGAAAGCTCCTGTGGCCTTATAACATGTGTCACCTGGATGACGTTTACCACATTGATTATACGAAGTAGGGATTGAGTGTTGGTTTGAGTTTCCCTGCTGGACTGAGTGAAAACGGGACCCGTATGAACGAGACTCGGTTTATTGTTGGCCCGAACCTGTTGGTCTCGATCATGCCTCTGACCTATGCTATTGTTACATGTCTGTCTCTATTCCATCTCTGTCATTATAGCCATATTGAGTCGTTTATTCCTCATTATCTGTCACTATTCCCACGCCTGTCACTGTCCCTGCGATCATAAACCCTCTGACTAGACCCCTGTGATGGTGTTTCTGATGGTCGTATACGGTGTCCGTCTCTATCCCTCTTGTTGTTTCCTTCATTCTTCGACCCTTTCAACTGGAAGAATTGCATTGTTTCTATGACAGGCATTAGCAACCTGTGCTACATCAGTAAATCGGTTGTTCCAAGATCTGTCAGTCAAAGTCATTCAGCCCCTATTTGAAGTGTTTAGCCTGTTCTTCCTCAAATAAAAATAAATAAATAAATAAAAATAAAAAATTAACGTCCCGTAACAACGCGCGAAAAATTAACGCCCGCAGCAACGCATGGGTAATCTTGCTTGTTATTTACAAACCTTACATGAAGAAAAAAGCCACGAACGATAACCTGTTTTGGTTGATCTTCGTAATATGACGGTACTTTATTTTTTCTTTTCTTTTTCTTTGTCATGCTATGGAGTAACAAGTTTATCTAAGCCATGTGTCTATATTAGTTTTATTCAGTTTTTTAGTTATAGAATTTTGCTTTGAAGGATGCAAGACATAAGCACTATATAATTAGTTGATTACATTTTGTATCTAATATTTTCTGGATCCGAATTGCAATTTTTGTTGGGTGATAATAAATTCAGGCACATGCATAGTAAAATAACACATTTGAGAAAAATGCATGATACGTGTACTTGCAATAAATGAAATGCACTTGATAAAAATGAACATTTTGCATGTGCAACATCTAGAATAATAAGGATATATTCCTTATCTCCATAACACGTGTGGGCTACCATGAAAAAATGAGCAATACACCATATGAAAGCATTTAATTTTGAATTGATAGATTGCCAAATAGGAAATAAGCAATGATGAGAGATTCCTTATCAAAAATATATTTATTCAATATCAGAATATATTCGCTGTAACACCCCGCCCCGAAACGGGCCCAAATGTAACATTTACGGAACCAAAGCGTATGCAAGCGGAAGACTTTACTAATAAAATGGGCTGATAAAATTTCACCAATTACTAAGGAAAATACAAAGTCTATACATGAAGGTCTTCTATGATAGCAACAGATCCAAAATCACTTCTAAACATCTTATAGTGTAGAGGTGGTATGCTAATCCCTGAATATGGTCCAATATGAGCTCCTATGCACTCTTCACTCGTATCCCAAATTCCCTTGGTTACCTGCCGCGAGGAAAAGAAATGCGGCTGAGCTAAAAAGCTCAGTGAACAGATATACAAAACAGATATAATCAAAGCATATAGATCAAGCATACATAAGTAAACGAAATAGAATCACCATAACCTGGGTAACAAAGATCTCATATATCATAAGAGCTGAATGAAATAAGTGTCCAACGAAAATAGGCAGCCAAACGAAGTAGGTAGCCAAACGAAATAGGAAGCCAAACGAAATAGATACCCAAACGAAACAGATAGCCAAACGAAACAGATAGCCAAACGAAACAGATAGCAAACAAAACAGATAGCCAAACGAAATAGATAGCCAAACGAAACAGATAGAAATGCCCTACGAGCTCGAAACAAAAGTCTAAAGCATGCCACACGCTTAGACTAAATAATCCAACATTCATCGTATCATATCATATCATATCAAATTGTACATGGGAGCTGCAGACTTCAGATGTACCCTACAAAATGTGAAATGGGGTGTTGGCACCACACTGATCCATTCACCAAAACGAAACTAAACGAAGTACCTAGGATGCATCCATACGCTCCCTACAAATCAAATCATATATGGCCAAGTGCATAATAGAGCACACAAAACGAAAGGGAGCGCCGTGGACTGATCACACCGCCACAGATCGTGTCACGCCATTGGTGCCTCAATGACGCGGCCATGGTACCTCCATGGCTAGTTAGCTCGGGCATCGGAACAAAACAAAGGGTTCATATAGCATATCGAAACGAAACATATTATGTCCAAAAAAAGAGATCATGTCTAAACAAAACGGATAAGTTCATATCATCGCAATATCAAATGAAGCATGTATCAAACGAATTCAAAGGGCTCAACGAAGTTATCAAATAAGGTTGCAACAAATAACGAATCATAGGATGGGAAACATAAATAGGGATTTCAGCGAGGCAAATAGATACGGAGCAAAAGTCATGAGAATCCTTAAAAGAAAGGATAGAATATCTGTACCTTAAAACAATTCAACGCGTACCCAAAAACTCGACTTACTCCTTCTTCAGGTAATCTACACGAATTAACGAATTATTTATTACCTATTTACATAACTGATTACCGTTTTATTTCATCCGTTTAATAATTTATTATATATTGTTACCACTTAGTTGTTGAATCAATAGTACGTATTCTTTACATTTAAATGTGATAAGTTTATCAAGAATTTTCAAAGATTAGTCATCCGTCCTTACAGATTAAACTTGTCCATTTACTAGGCTAGTGATGATTCCTTTTATCCTTTATATACGAAAATGAATACATATCTCATATAAGGTTGATAGAAATGAGTAATAACCAAGGCTTTACTTACATCAAGACTTATAACATATTAAGAACTTTGGCATTTTCAAAAACAAGACTATATCCCTGTATTTGTACGAAAAGATAGAGACAGTAGCTGATTGCTTTCTTTCTTTTCTTTTTCTTTTTTTTTCATCAAAGTAAACATATTTCAAGCATTCAATATTTAGTATAAAAGAATAACTATTACTTTTTATGGATTAACTATGTAAAATACATAGATTATATAAGTAATCAATACTTGCAAACATACATCATGCAAGGTTTCATCTCATTAGTATTATACAGACATGTTCATATTCATTCACAAACCATTTTCAAACCTCTTAACTAGATCCATGTTTAGCTCATGTATATCAGGAATCATGCATATTTTAAGTTTCATGAAGCATTACATGCTTTAAATTTACATTAGACTCATTAATGATGGTGATTTAAATTAAAATTCTAATGTACTACATACCATGTTGATATAACAGATTTCTTAACGTAAAGTTTATATGAAGCGTTATACCTCCGGACAGAACGACAGATGGAACCCGAAAACACGAACGTACACAAGTACGAACGCGAGCACCGAGATTCAAACCCAATCCTAAACTCGATCCATCTCCTGCTAACGAAACCCCTACTGTGTAACCTGAACCAAATTCAATCTAACGAACACCAACCCGAAACCGAACTCGAACTAGGACAACCAAACAAGTCCAGCCACGAACACGAATACGACCCGGAACACAAGCTATTCAAACGTATATAAAAAGTTAGATTCTGCAACTCTCCATTCAACACTCGTATATTTGAAGATAGGTTTTCGTTTAGGTTTTGTTTTCTGAGTGAATGTATGTAACCGAATATATATGGATGTAATATGAACGAACTTCTCGAAAAAAGGGATATGGAGCTTGATAGTATTGACCGGGTATATTGTTGTTTTGACTAAGTGAATTTGAGAACGTGGGCTTTCGGTTTGGACTAATAATAATCTCATTTATCTATAAATTTCAAACTACATCTCATGATATATTTGTACTTATCAAATTTAACAAGAATATCTTAAATTTTCTTATATTGGTATTTGTGTATGATAATTAGATTTTAAGGTATTATAATTTGCTTCATGAAACTTAAAATATGCATGATTCCTGATATACATGAGCTAAACATGGATCTAGTTAAGAGGTTTGAAAATGGTTTGTGAATGAATATGAACATGTCTGTATAATACTAATGAGATGAAATCTTGCATGATGTATGTTTGCAAGTATTGATCACTTATATAATCTATGTATTTTACATAGTTAATCCATAAAAAGTAATAGTTATTATTTTATACTAAATATTGAATGCTTGAAATATGTTTACTTTGATGAAAAAAAAGAAAAAGAAAAGAAAGAAAGCAATCAGCTACTGTCTCTATCTTTTCGTACAAATACAGGGATATAGTCTTGTTTTTGAAAATGCCAAAGTTCTTAATATGTTATAAGTCTTGATGTAAGTAAAGCCTTGGTTATTACTCATTTCTATCAACCTTATATGAGATATGTATTCATTTTCGTATATAAAGGATAAAAGGAATCATCACTAGCCTAGTAAATGGACAAGTTTAATCTGTAAGGACGGATGACTAATCTTTGAAAATTCTTGATAAACTTATCACATTTAAATGTAAAGAATACGTACTATTGATTCAACAACTAAGTGGTAACAATATATAATAAATTATTAAACGGATGAAATAAAACGGTAATCAGTTATGTAAATAGGTAATAAATAATTCGTTAATTCGTGTAGATTACCTGAAGAAGGAGTAAGTCGAGTTTTTGGGTACGCGTTGAATTGTTTTAAGGTACAGATATTCTATCCTTTCTTTTAAAGATTCTCATGACTTTTTGTATCTATTTGCCTCGCTGAAATCCCTATTTATGTTTCCCATCCTATTATTCGTTATTTGTTGCAACCTTATTTGATAACTTCGTTGAGCCCTTTGAATTCGTTTGATACATGCTTCATTTGATATTGCGATGATATGAACTTATCCGTTTTGTTTAGACATGATCTCTTTTTTTGGACATAATATGTTTCGTTTCGATATGCTATATGAACCCTTTGTTTTGTTCCGATGCCCGAGCTAACTAGCCATGGAGGTACCATGGCCGCGTCATTGAGGCACCAATGACGTGACACGATCTGTGGCGGTGTGATCAGTCCACGTCGCTCCCTTTCGTTTTGTGTGCTCTATTATGCACTTGGCCATATATGATTTGATTTGTAGGGAGCGTATGGATGCATCCTAGGTACTTCGTTTAGTTTCGTTTTGGTGAATGGATCAGTGTGGTGCCAACACCCCATTTCACATTTTGTAGGGTACATCTGGAGTCTACAGCTCCCATGTACAATTTGATATGATATGATACGATGAATGTTGGATTATTTAGTCTAAGCGTGTGACATGCTTTAGACTTTTGTTTCGTGCACGTAGGGCATTTCTATCTGTTTCGTTTGGCTGTCTATTTCGTTTGGCTATCTATTTCGTTTGGCTATCTGTTTTGTTTGCTATCTGTTTCGTTTGGCTATCTGTTTCGTTTGGCTATCTGTTTCGTTTGGGTATCTATATCGTTTGGCTTCCTATTTCGTTTGGCTACCTACTTCGTTTGGCTGCCTATTTTCGTTAGACACTTATTTCATTCAGCTCTTATGATATATGAGATCTTTGTTACCCAGGTTATGGTGATTCTATTTCGTTTACTTATATATGCTTGATCTATATGCTTTGATTATATCTGTTTTGTATATCTGTTCACTGAGCTTTTTAGCTCAACCGCATTTCTTTTCCTCGCGGTAGGTAACCAAGAGAATTTGGGATACGAGTGAAGAGTGCATAGTAGCTCATATTGGACCATATTCAGGGATTAGCATACCACCCCTACACTATAAGATGTTTAGAAGTGATTTTGGATCCGTTGCTATCATAGAAGACCTTCATGTATAGACTTTGTATTTTCCTTAGTAATTGGTGAAATTTTATCAGCCCATTTTATTAGTAAAGTCTTCCGCTTGCATACGCTTTGGTTCTGTAAATGTTACATTCAGGGCCTGTTTCGGGGCGGGGTGTTACAATTATGGTATCAGAGCTATTGGCTCTGACGTGTAGTATCTAAGTTATGACCTGTGAGGATTGGGTAGACTATATGTTAGGACATTCTTTTCCGTATCATTCCTTTATCTTTGATCAGGTTCGTGGTTTTAGTCGAGTTTCTTTAAAGTTCATTTTGTTCGTACAATAAGAAATACGTCAGTGTGCGCAACAAAAGCTTAGTGATCAACTAAGTTTGGATTCCCTTGAAATTATGTTGTGTTAGTTTTCCTATAAATATTAGGTCTTTTCTTTGTATTGGGATATCTTTGAGTTTTAATAATAAAAGCTTTTGCTTTATTCTTGGTGGTTTTGCTAATATTCTCTTAATAATCGGTATTCGTTTGAATCAAAAGTTGTTGGAGTTTGCTTGCTTATCGGTATTCTTTGAATCAACGATAGTTGGAAGATTGTTTATGGTATTCATTAGAATCAACAGATTCAATTTGTTATCTCGTTTATTTTCACTACATCAGTTATTGCATAGGTCGACTGAGTTTCGCGAACGTATAATATGATGTTTTGTTAATCGTTAGTAAAGTGCTATAGACCGTCGTGATGGAGATTTGTAGATCGTTATCTAAGAGTGTTGTACACTTTCAACAAAAGCAACATGATCAAGGGGGTTTCTTTTTAGATTTATATGACCGAGAGTATAGACGACTATTTGTTTGTAATATTAGTAAGCGATTAAGATATAGTAACACGAGATATAAGTTAAGATTATTTTTGGTTATGACTTGAGATAGAGTATGATAACGATAAGGGCATGTTTATTTGATGTCATTATTATGACGTCTGGCCAACGTGATAATAATAACATGACATAATGTGAACTTATTGGAGTCATAGGATGTCTCAAGGAGTTTTAGAACAATCTTAGTTAAGTCGGAGAGCTTGTTATAGAAGGTCCTGAAACGGTTGAGGTGACGACTAAAAATAAGGTTGTCATTGCTAAAAAGAAGCTTAAGGAAGCTCGGTCGCGACAAAAGAGTTATGCCGATCGTCATCAAAGAGCTTTAAAATTTAAAACTGAGGATAGTGTGTTTCTTAAGGTTTCTCCATGTAAAGGTGTTCGGCATTGTGATTTGAAAGGGAAATTAAGTCCGCGATTCATTTGTCCGTTCAAAATATTAGATAGAGTTGGTGAAGTTTCGTATCGTTTGGCGTTATCGCCACAACTGTCTCATGTTCATAATGTGTTCCATATATCTCCTTTGAGAGGTTACAACTATCATCCGTTGCATGTTATTTCGTATCCGTTAGGTATGATTTCGGGAAGATTTATATTTTGTTGAGGAGCCTAAGGCTATTTTAGATCGTTAAGAGCGAGTCATCAGAAATAAAACCTTTCTTCATCAAAGTAAACATATTTCAAGCATTCAATATTTAGTATAAAAGAATAACTATTACTTTTTATGGATTAACTATGTAAAATACATAGATTATATAATTGATCATTTTGTAGGGTACAACTGGAGTCTGCAGCTCCCATGTACATTTTGATATGATATGATATGATACGATGAATGTTGGATTATTTAGTCTAAGCGTGTGGCATGCTTTAGACTTTTGTTTCGAGCTCGTAGGGCATTTCTATCTGTTTCGTTTGGCTATCTATTTCGTTTGGCTATCTGTTTTGTTTGCTATCTGTTTCGTTTGGCTATCTATTTCGTTTGGGTATCTATTTCGTTTGGCTTCCTATTTCGTTTGGCTACCTACTTCGTTTGGCTGCCTATTTTCGTTGGACACTTATTTCATTCAGCTCTTATGATATATGAGATCTTTGTTACCCAGGTTATGGTGATTCTATTTCGTTTACTTATGTATGCTTGATCTATATGCTTTGATTATATCTGTTTTGTATATCTGTTCACTGAGCTTTTTAGCTCAGCCGCATTTCTTTTCCTCGCGGCAGGTAACCAAGGGAATTTGGGATACGAGTGAAGAGTGCATAGGAGCTCATATTGGACCATATTCAGGGATTAGCATACCACCTCTACACTATAAGATGTTTAGAAGTGATTTTGGATCTGTTGCTATCATAGAAGACTTTCATGTATAGACTTTGTATTTTCCTTAGTAATTGGTGAAATTTTATCAGCCCATTTTATTAGTAAAGTCTTCCGCTTGCATACGCTTTGGTTCCGTAAATGTTACATTCGGGCCCGTTTCGGGGCGGGGTGTTACATTCGCGAATATTTCTGACAATATTCGATTGTGATGATTCGCTAGCAATTTCACAAGCCTATAAATACGACCGCTGAAACCCAACCAAAGGCAAAGGCAGATAATTTCTCTCTCTCACTAAATACTAAAAAACATTTCATACATTTATTATGGAACTATCATCTGACTTGACCGTCGGAGCTCAATCCCGGGGCAAAGCCTCGGGGTAAGTTCTAACGTGGATTTTCTTTGTTGAGTGATACAGGTAGATTGGTCCATCCGTTCGACACCAAAGACCTCATTTGAGGACCTGCTATTTTTGGTATCATCAATTGGCGCCATCCGTAGGACCGAAATAATTCCTATAAATTCTCGTAGCTGATGTTATATGGCGGAAGAAAACCCGTTCACCATGCCGGTAGAAACCTTAGGGGATGGACCTAATGAGCCTGATCCTAAGGGATTGCCGGGAGGATTACACACTTTCCTCACCACTACCGAAAATCATACACCTGATCGTATTCCTGAAAACACATCTGAAAATGCCTCTGGAGACTCAGTCATGCAATTCGTTGTACAAACTTTTGAACAAATCAATACTATGTATTCATCATTTTCTTTAAAAAGAAAAGAGGTCCATCCCACGTCAATACCAAACAACGATGACCACCCTATTATGGAACCATGGCAATCAGACCTCGAAGGTTTGACCGACGGAGCAGCTCAAGGAATGCCAGAAGACACCATGCCACCCGATAAGCCAACCAAGAAGGGCAAGGCGGCAGTCGAAAACCCAAACGGATTCCCAAGACAAAAACATGCAACCAATGCTGCTTTTTACAGCGAGCCATTTACGTTTAAAGAAACGGTTGGTGGCATCGCCTTTTACAACGCGAATTAGAGATTATGACATGCCAGATGGGCTGAAAGTGCCAACAAACTTAAAAACATACGACGGCACAACAGACCCAGACGACCATCTGACGATATTCATGGGAACTATGGACGTGCATAAACTTCCAGAACCCGCGTGGTGTCGTTTCTTCCACATCACCTTAAGCGGGGCAGCAAGATTCTGGTACGACAACTTGTCACCAGGATGCATAAATAGCTTTCACGAGCTAAGAGATAAGTTTCGCGCAAACTTTTTACAGCAAAGACGATTTCAAAAAACCCAGGCAGAAATTCTGGGTATTCGACAACGCTCCGACGAATCACTTAGAGACTACTTGCAAAGGTTCGGAAAAGAAACGTTGCACATGACTGACCGATCGGACGGAATGATGACCGGAGCATTCATTAGTGGACTACGTCCAGGGAGGTTCTTCAAGGATCTTATAGCACGGCCACCCGCGTCGATGGAGGATTTGTTTACGCAGGCACACAATTTCATAAGAGCAGATGAAGCAAATACAGAAAACCGGCTGAGGGACTCGAGGTGGGTACCTAATGACAATAAGTCTGGTCAAGGCTACAAAGACACCTCAAGGAGACATAAAGACAAATATGTCCATCGTCTAAGAGTTAGACCTAATGAGCGTACCAACGTCAACAATTCCTCTTTCACCCCTTTGATTAAATCTTCAGCAGAGATATACGCCACATCCGAAGGAAAGGCAGTTCTTCGGCCTCCATCACGAATGTTCGCACCCGCTCACCGAAGAGACCGCACAAGGTACTGTGAGTTCCACAATGACCACGGGCATGACACTAATGACTGCATCGACCTGCAAAAATAAATAGAGGCGTGCATAAAAAGCGGTCACTTGAGCCATCTAGCAAAGGGTGCAAAGACACAAAATAGCAATCAAAATCCAAGTTCTTTAGGAGTCTCGGAAAGAGGGAAGAATCAGGTTGGCTGGAAACAAAAGATGGCTGAGCCTAAAGAAACAAATGAAATATTAATGATGAGCACATAATGGTCCCTAATACGCCACCGACCAGATGCATCGCCGCCAGACACTAATATCGCGTTCTCAGAAGAGGACCCGGTTCTGAAACATTGTAATGGTGAGGACCCACTCATTATCAAAGCTAACATTGGAGGAACTGTCATACACCGTGTATATGTAGACGGAGGAAGCTCAACACAAATAATGTACGAACATTGTTTCCAGCAACTAACCAACGAAGACAAAGCATTGATCTGATCACCAACATCACCTTTGGTAGGGTTTGCAGGGAAAGTACTATGGCCCCTTGGAGTCATAACTATCCCATTAACTCTTTTCGATTACCACATAAGGGGTAGCAAAACTGTCACCACAGATTTCTTGATCGTCCGAGCTCCATTACCTTATAACGTAATATTAGGATGACCGGGCATAAGATAACTAGGTGCGATTGCCTCTACAATACACTCACTCCTCAAATTCTTCACCCCGACAGGTGTAGCCATTGTCCGAGGAGACATGCCCTGCAAAGATACGTGTCTCCAAGTTTCCTGAAAAAGGGAACGAGAACCCGAGGAATCAACCAAACTCGTATCGCCAGAAAATAAAAGTAAGAAAGAAAAAGTGGAGATAAATCCCCTTTACCCAGATCAGAAAGTCATTATTGGTACAAGCCTGCCACTAAAACTAAAAGAAGAGTTGCAAAAGCTATTACGCGCTAACCAGGACATATTTGCATGGTCGCCCTTGGACATGACTGGAATACCAAGAGAGCTCGCAGAACACAAGCTAAACATACACCCCAGTACCTTCCCAGTTAGACAGAAGAAGCGCGTGTTTTGGGGGGGGGCCCCCACGCAATGACGCGGTCAACCAAGAGGTCATCAAGCTCGTAGAAGCACGAATCCTTAAGGAAGTATACTGTCCTTGCTGGATCGCCAACCCAGTAATGGTACGAAAAATGATGGAACTTGGCGCATGTGCATTGACTTCATGAACCTAAACAAAACTTGTCCAAAAGATAGTTACCCTCTACTTGAGAGAGACCAAAAGATCGAATCTTTGGAAGGATTCAGATTTAAATGTTTTCTCGATGCATACAAGGGGTATCATTAGATACGAATGGCAGAAGAGGATGAAGAAAAAACAGCTTTCTACACGGAGCACGGGACTTTCTGCTACGAAAAGATGCCTTTCGGGCTTAGAAACGCTGGAGCGACCTACCAACGATTGGTAGATAAAGCATTTTCTAGTCAACTTGGCCGAAATATCGAAATTTATGTTGATGACATGGCGATCAAAAGCAGGAACGTTGGGAGTTTGATTGCAGATATTGAAGAAACCTTTCATACACTACGGCGCATCAACATGAAGCTAAATCTAAAAAATGTGTGTTCGGCCTTAAAACTGGTCAATTCTTGGGCCACATGATCACTAGAAAGGAATTAGCAGCCAACCCAGAAAAAGTCAAAGCATTCTCGAATATGGTCCTCCCTCAATAGTCCAGTGAAGTCTAAAGCCTCAACGGAAAGCTAGCCGCCTTGGGCCGTTTCCTAGCTAAATCAGCCGAAAAAGTACTCCCTTTTTTCAAAACGCTCAATGGATCTATGAACAAGAACAATTTCCAGTGGACACAAGAAGCCGAGTTAGCATTTCAATAACTCAAACAGCACCTGCAGTCTCTCCCAGCCTTAACCCAAGGCTGGGGGGGGGGGGGGGGGGGGGGGGGCGGGGCGGCGGGGGGGGGGGACCATAGAGAACGTTAAATACCTACGCTAGCATGTATTATGAGACAATAAGCTCGGTACTCATGACATAAAGGGAAAATGTCCAAAAGCCAATCTACTTTGTCAATAAAGCCTTGTAGGGGCCGGAAGTAAACTATCCACCGCTCGAAAAGTTAGCTCTCGCACTGGTACATACAGCACAGCGACTACGTAGATACTTCCAGGCATACAATAGTCGCCCTTGGACATGACTGGAATACCAAGAGAGCTCGCATAACACAAGCTAAACATACACCCCATTACCTTCCCAGTTAGACAGAAGAAGCGCGTGTTAGCCGAGCGCAATGACGCGGTTAACCAAGAAGTCATCAAGCTCATAAAAGCAATAATTCTCAAGGAAGTCTACTCTCCTCGCTGGGTCACCAACCCAGTAATGGTACAAAAAAATGATGGAACCTGGCGCATGTGCATTGACTTCACGAATCTAAACAAAGCTTGTCCAAAAGACAGCTACCCTCTACCTAAGATAGACCAAAAGATCGAATCAATGGAAGGATTTAGATTTAAATGTTTTCTCAATGCATACAAAGGGTATCATTAGATACGAATGGCAGAAGAGGATGAAGAAAAAACAGCTTTCTACACGGAGCACAGGACTTTCTGCTACGAAAAGATGCCTTTCGGGCTTAGAAACGCTGGAGCGACCTACCAACGATTGGTAGATAAAGCATTTTCTAGTCAACTTGGCCGAAATATCGAAATTTATGTTAAAGACATGGCGATGAAAAGCAGGAACGTTAAGAGTTTGATTGCAGATATTGAAGAAACCTTTCATACTAGCATCTTCCTCATTCGCTCATCTCACAAAGAAATTCCTGGTTAAAGTCATTCAGTGTTGAAGCACTGAGGCTACAGCAATAAATGTTATAAATGAATCAGAGGTAACCTGGATGAGTGCCATCATTGAATACCTGAAGGACGGAAAGCTCCTAGACGACCCAATCGCTGCAAGAAGAATTCGAATCAAAGCGCCGCAGTACTCTCTAAAGAGTGGTATTCTATATAGAAAGGGTTACTTAGCACCATGGCTCAGATGCATTGGTCCTAACCAAGCACAATATATTCTCCAGGAAGTACATTTTGGGTCATGTGGAGCACACACGGAAGCAAGGACCATTGCCCAAAAGGCAGCTCGGCTAGGATATTATTGGCCGACAATGTATCAAGACGCGACGCATATCATCATGACTTGCCGTAACTGTCAAGAACACGCCCTAATATT
>BQNB010110335.1:7152-22577 GCA_026074375.1 Tanacetum coccineum | reverse complement strand
AGTTTTGGTAGTTGAGTGGATTGAGGGAGTTAAGATAAGTGGTAAGAGATGGAGTACTTGCTTGAGAAGTTTTGAGATTGTTATCATCATCATCATATTAATGAGATGACGTGCCTTGATGATGAGAGGATGAAGAGGAGACGGAATGGCGCGCCTTGCCATGATAACTTCGAGGTCGTCAAGTTTGTTTTAGGACAAGAGGAGGCATGACTCTCTCAACAATGTTATAGATGCCATTATCAAGACGAGGATACGTTTCCATGACGTGTCGATAAAGACGAGTAAGAAACATGTCATACAGAAGATTTGCGGTTGGAGTATCTCTAGCACATTGGATTCTTTTGACGAAGAAATAAGCAAGATTGTATTTTTCCTCGGCAACAACACAATACAACATGTGAGCAAGACAAGCGGGGAGACGGTCTCGATGTCCTCCTAGTCCGAACACATTCTCTCGAATGATTTCTTCCCATTGTTACATGTCGGGGCTTAATTCTTTGGTGAGAATTTGATTTGGATTAAGAGAGACCGTTTGACTTTTGATGGTACGGTCTACCACGACACGTTCCAATTCAATAAGTCGACAAATGTCATCGAGAGTAGGAAGTTTGGTGCTATATGGTCCCTCGGTTTCTTGAGAATACTCAAGGGATGCAAGGTCCCATTCGTTTGTAAAAACGGCTTGACCATTGTATGGAATTTTAAGGATTTGACCGAATTGTGCGAGAGTAAGAGTTATGAATTCGTGTTGAATCATAAAAGAGGTAACAAGATAGCCATATTTATCGGTTTGTACTGTGACTTGACTATAGAAGTCTAGAATGAATCTTGGAACAACCGGTTCGTTGATTTAAAAGAGACAATTGAAACGAATGTTAGTAAAAAGATGCTCGATGTTGTTGGATTTGTAGTAGGCTTGATTAACAACACGACCTTTGTGAATGTTGCGGTTTTCAATAGGTTTGTAGAATTGGGCAATGGTCGGGGAGATGTCGGGTATGTAGGATTTAGTGAGAGATATATCGGTTGTAGTAGCTTTCGGCATTTTGTTACCTAATGTAACACCCCCAAAATGGGTTGCAGCGGAATATGTTTCCGGGGGCATTACTTCATAATACCATTGCACAAATCATAAGAGAACGACCTCTAAGTGTCGTTTGAAAAGTAATCTTGTATTGTTTAGACTCCAATGCACATCAAGCTAGCACCAACACTTAAGTACCTGAGAAAACATGTTTTAAAACGTCAACAATAATGTTGGTGAATTTATAGGTTTATAAATTAAATGAGGCGGATAGCAAGATTTCCCTGTAATAGAGTAGCAATTACAATATCACAAAAATGTATTACGAAATGCACTAAGCTCATGACACTGAAGCGCAACAATGTATGTATCAACTACATATAAACGATGGTGCCCAATGTAGATGTTCAACCTGTAACATCTATAAGTCCGACATGGTATGCATTCGTCATTCCGTTCAACCGGAATACTAGCAAGTGCTACTTGCCCGAACGAGGATGTTAATTCCTAAATAGATCTATTCATAACATTCTCGTTTACAATCCAGTAATTAATAATTCATGATGATGGGCATAGTGGGTTATAGCTACTTAGGCAAACTCGTAATATTTGAATTAAAATGTACTTGTATCTATTTTGTAAAACAAACATGATCTTATCCTTGAGATTTGATAAATGATTGAAAAGTATAAGATGGAGACTATAAACTCACCTTGATGCAATAGCAAGATAATATCACATAAGTGCAGGCACGGAAAATGAAGCAAACTCTATCCGCTACCTAAATGAATAATACACATATTACAAATCATGTAATGTACTAAAATGTATGAAATCTTGTCCTTAGTATTGTGCTTGAGTTTGAGAAATATTACTTGTTTAAAATGTGGTTATTCATGAAAATTGGCCAAACGTATCGGGTCGTAAGTACTATTCTAGTTAATTCAGTCGACACTTGGTTTGGTCTCTAAACGTGTCAAACAAATGATCGAAGTTATAACAATATGAATTTTAAAAAAAATTAAGTTTTATTTATAAAATTTGGGGAACAAACGCGGAGTTTTGAAATCAAATTCCGGACTCGTTACTTAATGGAATTATAAACAAAAAGATGTTTTGGAAACTAGGCCATGTCGTCTATAACTTTCGTTATTTAAGTTTTGTCTAAAAATGTCGTTTAATATGTTAAAAACGTAGCCAAACACAAGGGGGTCGCGACTATGCTTAAGCAGAAAAACAATATTTTTGGTTAAGTGTTTTTCGGATGACTTTCGTCTGATTTTGATCGCGGATTACAAATTCATTACTCAGTATTATGACAAACCAAAAATACTTTTGAAAACTAGGCCAGGAGTACAACAATTCATCTTTTATAGGTTTTGCAATTCGAAGTCGTTATAGTGACCAAAAACGAGGCCAAAGTAAGGGGTGTCGACCATTCAGCCAACAGTATTAACTTGGTCGAAAAACATGGCAGCAGTACTAACTTTTAGTCCTATTTGCGAGTTCGTTACTTAACCTTATGACAAACTAAAAATACTTTTGTAAACTAGGCTAGGTCTACTACATTTTATCTTTTATAAGTTTCGTGGTTAGATGTGATTAAGCGGGTTAAAAATGGGTGTGAATGTGGTGGTGTCGCGACCTTCCAACAGTATTAACTGTTGAACACGCGACAACAGCACTAACTTGAGACTCAGTTTGCAGGCTTGATTCTTAACCGTTTTCCGTGATTCTGTTTCTAAATAAAGCCTACCATGTCGACTATAAAACGCCCCCATTTGTTGACTCTATGTCTAAGTCTAAGTGGGTCAGAACAAGGCCTAAAGTCGACCCAACAGGGCAGTTTTCATACATAAAATAACAGATTTGTAGGTCTATTTCCCGCTTCGTTAAAAAGTGTTAGAATCTTAAATTTTGCATGAACGCTACTCCTATACTACGTTAACGAATGATAAGTTCAGAATACAACGTTTACAGAACTGATAAGATCAGAACTGCCCATGGACAAGTTTTGTAATATGGGTTTCTCATGAACCCGTATACATTCAGAAGGTTTCCAAAAAAATGTTTTTGCTTTTTAAACATTACATTTGGCTAACCATGATTAAATATGAGTATAATTTCGTTACAAAAAGGTCTAGCCGCACATGGTTACCTAATAACAAATGACCAAAGGTTTCTTCTAATAATAATTAAAAAAATTTAGTTTCTTGTTATGGTTACAGACATTAACGAACATTGCATGGTTCTATTTTAACATGAAAGTGCTTAGAATTAGTTAGTGAGTTCTTAACGTTTTAAACAAAACATTCTCAAACACATTAAACCAAGACCGAATGCATGTAATATAAAGAGGAAATGCGACTCAACAAAGCAGGAGAAAACGCTGAAAGAACTTGAACTCAAGTGAAACCCCCTAATATTGTATACATAACCCAAGCCACTAAACGCAAACGTTCCACACATAAAATACCCTCCACTAACCACGAAGACACCCTATCTTGCTTGAACTCGACTAAAAAAGAAGGCCAAAAGAGACGATTTTGTTTCAGGGTTTAGGATTATGGTCATCTATGTAAGTATGAAGGATGTGATTTGCCTGTTGGGTGTAAGTCATAACCAAAGAACAGGAAAATCAAGTTAAGTTGATGAGAATATGATTTGATAATAAGATAATGGTGTTTGTATCTTTCTGGGTTTGCAATAGTTAATAAAGTCTTTATAACTCTACTAGAAAAAGCAATGTATAGTAGTGTTTTCCATCTTGATGACCACGTATTGTATGTGACTCCAAATTAAGGCATGGAATTTTTTGTGTTTTTTTACATATCAATGCACAGGATAAAAAGGATGAGTATTGTGGTTTGCGGGAAGCAGAAACCAAGAAAAGACAGCCAAGAAAATCACGTGGGTTTTAGTTTTATAAAAAGGATATGGGCTTTATCCAATGTATTTGATTATAATGGGATGGATTTTGTGTATATTACCCAAAGTTTAACATTACTGATTTTGGAGTTGTAACAAATGTTACAACGAATTTTTTTTTGCTAATCTGGAGGAAAGTATATTAGTTTCTAGTATTAGGTTTATGACTTAGGAAATTTTTATTGTCCTACACTATTTGGAAACAAGGAAGATTATTAGACTTGTTTTAGTTTGCTTATTAGAATGAAACACTAAGTTGTGGTGAAAGGTAAAGAATAGAATATAATCGTTTAAGAAATTGATAACTAGTTTCTTTAGTTTAAATGTAGTACTTATCACGTTTTTAATTAAGAAGACTAATGATTTAATTTGTCAGGAGCAGCGAATATGTATAAGTATAAAACCGGGTATGGAGGTTTTTATGTAGTAGTTTTGATAAGAATTTGATATTATGGGTTTACGGGCTTCCATGCATGCATAAAGGTGTTTTGTTGCGAAACGTAAACGTTTTACGTGACGAATAAAAATAAAAGTGGAAAGTTTAAAAATTATCTTCGAATAATAATATATACTTTTTGCCGTAAAATTTTATTTGTTTGATCCCTTATTACGTTAAATGTTGATTTTTAGTTTACTCATTTAATTAAGCGGTTTGAAATGTAAAAGTAAACGCGAGAAAAAAGTTTAAAATAATTAGTTTGAGTAATTATTGACGTAAAATAGACGAAAAATGTGAATAATTACATCTCCCCGTGGTAAAAGAATGCGTCTCCGCACTTCCCATTCGAGTTGCCTTCCGGAATAGTATTGATGAAGAGGTTTTATATACTTTTCTTAATCCCAGCTAATACGTGCTAAGTCAATTTGCTATCTTAATGTGGAATCACCTTGGTACGGGTCTCAATTTCCTTGATGACAGAGTTAAAACTTTCGCGGTTGTCGTTCGAGAATAAAAAATAGAAAATTTGATTCCTCATAAAAGTATTACGTTGAAACTTCACAACATGGCTTGGTACTCACCCAAAATTAGACATAGTTTGATTCAATCTATGATATTGGAGGGCTAACGATGCCTAATGCTCATTTTTTGTCAAACTATTTTCATGATTCATAATATTTTGAAAAGCTTGCATATATATAAAAATGATTTAAAGAATTTGACGAAATTTTCACAACATATTGATTTGATAGATAATTTGAAATTGTTCGTACAGTACAATGGAAAATTTTTTAAGAGAAAATACAACGAGAACTTTTTTGAGGAGATAGAGTCTAAGCATTGATATCGTCTTCTATGTTGTTAATGTCTTGAAGATTCATTAGACTCATTGTGTTATCGATTGTATTGTAGAATGTTCTAGCTATTAATATAAATAAGTTTTATATAAATGTAGATATAATACGTAAGAGAAAAGTAAGTATCACTCTCTCTTTCGCACTCTCTCTCTCCTCTCTCTGCTCTATATATATATATATATAATTATGAATATTATAATTTTATAATATATCATGTAAGCATGATATATACCTATGTAAGACACTTAGTATACACCAACTAATGCTAAAATGGTTCATGTCATGTAAGCATGTATAACAAGATGCAAACTAGTAATGTATGTATGTCCCTTGAATTTTTTTTGTATGGTGCAATGTTTGAAAACGGTTATAGTTTAGGTAAAATATTCAACCTAGTTCTCGATAACCTTGGCTCTGATACCAATCTGTAACACCCCCAAAATGGGTCGCATCGGAAATGAATCTGGGCATTACTTTTCATAATACCCATTGCACAGGTCATACGAAGAACGACCTCTAAGTGTCGTTGAAAAGGATAACCTGTATTGTTTAGACTCCAATGCACATCAAGCTAGCACCTAGCACTTAAGTACCTGAGAAAACATGTTTTAAAACGTTAACAATAATGTTGGTGAATTTATAAGTTTATAAATTAAATGAGGCAGATAGCAAGATTCCTCTGTAATAGAGTAATAATTACAATATCACAAAAATGTATTATGAAATGCACTAAGCTCATGACACTGAAGCTCAACAATGATATCGACTACATATAAATGGTGTGCCCAATGTATATGTTCAACTCGTAACATCTATGAGTCCGACATGGTATGCGTTCGTCGTTCTGTTCAACCGGAATACTAGCAAGCGCTACTTGTCCGAACGGGGGGATGTTAATTCCCAAACTAGATCTATTCAAACATTTGCCTACAATCCAAATTAACGATTCATGATGATGAGCATAATGGGTTATAGCTACTTAGGCAAACTCGTAATATTTGAAATAAAATATACTTGCATCCATTTTGTAAAACAAACATGATCTCATCCCCGAGATTTGATAAATAATTGAAAAGTATAAGATGGGATTATAAACCACCTTAATGATATAAGAAGTAGCCAACGAAAATATGACGAACAAGTAAATGGGCACGCGAAAAAACAATGCAAAACTCTCTCCCTACTACAATGAATAATACGCAAATTACAATCATGGGAATATACTAAAATGTATGCAATCTGTCCTCTATATTAGTGGCTTTGAGTTGTGAGAAATAAAATTTTGGTTTAAAATGATTATTCATGAAAATTGGCCAAATGTATCGGGTCATTATCTCTTACCATTAAATGTGTAAATTACATATCGGACAATTTAGAAACTAGGTCGCAAGTAACTTTTTATAGTTAATTCAATCGACACTCAAGTGGTCTCTAAACGTTCAACAAATGTCGAAGTTATAACAATATAAATTTAAAAATTAAGTTTTATTTATAAAATTCGGAGGACAAATGCAGAATTTTATAATCAATTTCTGGACTCGTTACTTAATGAAATTACAAACAAAAAGATATTTTGAAAACTAGGCCATGTCATCTATAACTTTCGCATTTAAACTAAAAATAGTCCTTGAATATGTTAAAGACACCTAAAATACAAGGTGGGTCGCGACTATGCTTAAGTATCAGAAACACAAATTTTTGGTTAAGTGGTTTTTCGGAGACTTTCCGTCTGGATTTTGATCGCAGATAGCTAAATTCATTGACTCAGTATTATGACAAACCAAAAATACTTTTGAAAACTAGGCCAGGAGTACAACAATTCATCTTTTATAGGTTTTGCAATTCGAAGTCGTTATAGTGACAAAAAACAAGGCTAAAGTAAGGGGTGTCAACCATTCAGCCAACAGTATTAACTTGGTCAAAAATATGGCAACAATATTAAAATTTTATCGTATTGGCGAGTTCGCGTTACTTAACCTTATGACAAACTAAAAATACTTTTGTAAACTAGGCTAGGTCTACTACATTTTATCTTTTATAAGTTTCGTGGCTAGATGTGATTAAGCGGGTTAAAAATGGGTGTGAATGTGGTGGTGTCGCGACCTTCCAACAGTATTAACTGTTGAACACGCGACAACAACACTAACTTGAGACTAAGTTTGCAGGCTTGATTCTTAACCTTTTTCCGTGATTCAAGTTTCTAAATAAAGCCTACCATGTCAACTATAAAACTCTCCTATGTTGTTGACGTCTAGTCTAAAGACTCAGTGGGTCAAAATAAGGCCTAAAGTCGACCCAACAGGGCAGTTTTCAATACACATAAAATCAGATTTGGTAAGTCTAAAATCACCGCTTCGTTATAAAGTGTTAGAAGCTCAAATTTTGCATGTGCGCTACTCCTATACTACGTTAACGAATGATAAGTTCAGAAATCCCATTGACTAGTTTATATACGGTTTCTCAATGAATCTGTATACATCAGAAGGTTTACAAAAGAAAATGTTTTGCTTTTAAACTTGCAATTTGGCTAACCATGATTAAGTATATATATTTCGTTACAAAAGGTCTAGCACATGGTTACCTAACAACATATGACCAAGGGTTTCTTCTAATTATAAGTTAAAAAAATTAGTTTTTGTTCATTACATAGACATAAACTAACATGTATGTTCTGTTTTACAGAAACTTACAGTAGGTAGTGTGTTCTTATCTTATTAAACAAAAAGTTCTCTATCAACAATTAAACAAGGAACGAATACCTTAATTAAATGAGAAAATATTGTGACTCACAAAGCTGAGAGAAAACGCGATAAGACTTGAACTCAAGTAGAAAACCCAATTTTATACAAAACCCAAGCACTAAAACAGACGTCCACTATAATATTCACCGTCCAACTAACCAACGAAGACATACCTATCTTGCTTGAACTTTGACTAGAAAAGAAGGCCAATAAGAAGACGAATTTGTGTTAGGTTTTTTAGGTTTGGTCACTTATAGTACAGATACGGATTTGGGTGTTGTTTGTTGGGTGTAAGTCGAAACCAGAATGAAGTATGAATTTGATAATGAGATAATGGTGTTGTATCTTCTTGGTTTGCAAGAGTTAGATAAAGGCCTTTTATACTCAAATATCAATGCATGTATATTTGGGGGGTTTTCATCTTTGATGTCCCGTTTGTATGTTTGACCCAAAAAGGCAAAGGATTTTGGTTTTTACATAGTCAAGCACAAGGTTTAAAAGGTGAGTACTGTGGTTTGCGTGGTACAGGAATCAAGAGAGACAGCCAAGAAAACACCGTGGGATTTTTTAGGTTTTTATAAAAAGGGATATGGGCTTATCCAATGGGTAATTGATTTAATAATGAGATGGATTTTGTGTATATTTACCCAAGTTAACATTTTACTAATTTGTGGAGTGTACAAATGTTAACACGAATTTTTTTGCTACTTTTAGGAAAGTATATTAGTTTCTAGTATTAGGTTTATGACTTAGGAAATTTTATTGTCTACACCATTTGGTAAACAAGGACGATTATTAGACTTGTTTTAGTTTGCTTATTAGAATGAAACACTAAGTTGTGGTGAAAGGTAAACAATAGAATATACTCGTTTAAGAAATTGATAACTAGTTTCTTTAGTTTAAACGTAGTACTTATCACGTTTTTAATTAAGAAGACTTGATTTAATTTGGGATGTATAAATATGTATAAGTATATGTTGGGAATTCACTTTTATGTGACGACATTACAGAATACCATAGTTTTATCATAGTCACATACGCGAGATCTAGAATATGCAACTATTGTCATAGTTTTTAGAGGTGTATGGGCTATATAGACCCCTCCATGCTTCCATAGAGGTTTGAGGTCATTAGTGCATTGTTGAGTCATTTTGTATCATTCATTCATTTTTTTCCAGAATCACAACTCCATCTTCCACTCACTACTTTCTCTCTCTAAATGCTATCATTTGTTTGACTCACCAAACCAACACGGATCATAGTTTTTTCGTGGAATCTTTCAAGTTGGTAACAGAGCCACTGGCTACATACTCTTGGTCGAATTTGTTTTTGACCGGATGGTCTCAGAGTTTATTCCTCAAATCTGTCACTTATGTGTTTGTGGTTTTGTTATCGCATATTTGAGCTTATTGGTTTCGGTTTAAAGTGCTCATTTTTTTTCTCTTCTTTTCGTGCCTATATCAACATATTTTACACTTATTTTCATCTCATCTTACTCGGATAAAAGTTGTTGTCTTGTGTTTAATCAAAAGTGTGGGTTTACTGTTCATCTTATTCATTTTGGGCTTATCTTGGGTTTGCTTCTTTTTGGTTTTATTCACAAGCTTTTTGGGCTTATCCATTTTCATGGCTTATTTTGTGCATAAGCTGTGTATGCTTATTATGATTGGTTTAATCGGTGGGTTGTACTCGGTTTGAAATAATACAAGAGACCAAGATCCAAGTTTTGTGGTATAATAGACGGTTCAAGAAACAAGGTACAACAAAGGACCACTGATCTAGTTTTTTTTAGACTCGAACTAGTCAAATATCAGAAGAGCCGAACTAGCAAGTCTCAGTTACAACCGAACGAGTCCAGCACAAGAGGAACCGATCAAGTTAAAAACTCAAGAACCGAACCAGTCCAAACCAAGAAGAACCGAACGAGTCTAAACCAGGAGGGATCGAACGAGTTATTTTAATGAGGACCGATCGAGTCGTTATTAATGAGAACCGGACGAGTATATGGATTTGAACCAAACGAGTATTATGGCTTATGAACCGAACGAGTTGGCAATCTTAGCTTGGAGACCCGAACTAGTTTGAAAGCACGAACCACTCAAACCGAGTCAACTCCGGTAAATACCGAGTTGACTGCGTTTGAGTGGTTCGGCTTTAAACTAGTTCGGGTCTCAAAGATGCCCAACTCGTTCGGTTTATAAGCCATATACTCGTTCGGTTCACAAGTCATATACTCGTTCGGTTCTCATTAATAACGACTCGATCGGTCCTCATTAAAATAACTCGTTCGATCCCTCCTGGTTTAGACTCGTTCGGTTCTTCTTGGTTTGGACTGGTTCGGTTCTTGAGTTTTTAACTTGATAGGTTCCTCTTGTGTGAATCGTCGGTATTGTACGAGACCTCTAGTTCGGCTCTTCTGATATTTGACTAGTTCGAGTCTAAAAAAACTAGATCAGTGGTCCTTTGTTGTACCTTGTTTCTTGAACCGTCTATTATACCATAAAACTTGGATCTTGGTCTCTTGTATTATTTCAAACCGAGTATAACCCACCGATTAAACCAATCATAATAAGCATACACAGCTTATGCATAAAATAAGCCATGAAAATGGATAAGCCCAAAAAGCTTGTGAATAAAACCAAAAAGAAGCAAACCCAAGATAAGCCCAAAATGAATAAGATGAACAGTAAACCCACACTTTTGATTAAACACAAGACAACAACTTTTATCCGAGTAAGATGAGATGAAAATAAGTGTAAAATATGTTGATATAGGCACGAAAAGAAGAAAAAAATGAGCACTTTAAACCGAAACCAATAAGCTCAAATATGCGATAACGAAACCACAAACACATAAGTGACAGATTTGAGACTAACTCGAGACCAACCGGACACAAACAAAATCGACCCAAGAGTATGTAGCCATGGCTCTGATACCAATTGAAAGATTCACGAAAACTATGATCCGGTGGTCTTGGTGAGTCAAACCACATGATAGCCATTTTAGTGAGAGAAAGTAGTGAGATGGAAGATGGACTTGTGATTAGATGGAAAATGGATGAAGGATACAAAATGACTCAACAATGCCAAATGACTCAACCCCTCTATGGAAGCCATAGAGGGGTATATATAGCCCATACGCCTCTAAACTATACATAGTTGCCTATTCTAGTCCTTGCTATTGACTTATGATAAACTATGGTAATTCTGTAATGTCGTCACGTAAAAGTGAATTCCCAACATATACTTATACATATTTATACATCCCAAATTAAATCAAGTCTTCTTAATTAAAAACGTGATAAGTACTACGTTTAAACTAAAGAAACTAGATATCAGTTTCTTAAACGGTATAATACATTCTATTACCTTTCACCACAACTTAGTGTTTCATTCTAATAAGCAAACTAAAACAAGTCTAATAATCTTCCTTGTTTCCAAATGGTGTAGACAATAAAATTTCCTAAGTCATAAACCTAATACTCTACTCCATACGACAGCCTCATAAATATTCCTAAGAGAACCATTATTTCTTAATGTATTCATACAAATGAAAGTGTAGAACTAGTTTTTCATCTCAAACAAATAAAATACATCTTTTCCTTCTCTTTTCTCCATATACATTCGGCAACCACAAGGAGTCAAGAAAACAAGAAACTTGTTTAAGCACTCTTATAAATTCAAAAAAATTCAAATATTCCATCCCCACTTCTTGTGTCTACAATCGGTCAAAAGGGAGAAACCAAAAGAGGAAATGAAACATACACATTTTTCCTTTGAATTTCGTTACCACCCTTTCTATGTTTAAGCACCATGAACCAAGCAAAAGTCACATGCTCCTTCCCTATTCTTGCCTTGCTTGACCGGCCATAGTGCCTCAAAGAATACCCATGGCCAAAATTGTGCATACATTAGCACGTGACAAAGAAAAACCATTCAAACCATGCCTTGATTAGTCTTTATATATACTAGACACTCATACTAACTTTCACAAAACAAAAGTATATCACTCTTTCTCTTTCTTTGGTTCACGCACAGTAGGAAATAAGAACAATAAGAGCAAGGTTTTGGTTATTCAAGTAATTGGAAGCTTGGGTTATAGTTTAACAAATTAGGGTTTTCACTTGAGTTCAAGTCCTTATCCGCGTTTTCTTCCAGCTTTGTGAGTCACACTAATTTCTCTTTATTTACATGCATTCGTCCTTGGTTTAATTATGCTTGAGAACATTTTGTTTAAAAGATAAGAACACACTACCTAATTGTAAGCTTCCCGTAAAACGGAAACATGCATGTTCGTTTATGTCTGTAATAGAAACAAGAAACTAATTTTTTTAACTTATAATTAGAAGAAACCCTTGGTCATATGTTGTTAGGTAACCGTGTGCTAGAATTTTTTGTAACGAAAGATATATACTTAATCATGGTTAGCCAAATTGCAAGTTTAAAAGTAAAACATTTTCTTTTGTAAACCTTCTGATGTATACGGGTTCATTGAGAAACCCATATACAAACTTGACCAATGGGATTTCTGAACTTATCATTCGTTAACGTAGTATAGGAGTAGCGTTCATGCAAAATTTGAGCTTTTGACACTTTATAACGAAGTGGGAAATAGACCTATAAATCTGTTATTTTATGTATGAAAACTGCCATGTTGGGTCGACTTTAGGCCTTGTTCTAACCCACTTAGACTTAGACATAGGGTCAACAAATAGGGCCATTTTATAGTCGACATGGTAGACTTCATTTAGCAACTTGAATCGCAGAAAAGGATTAAGAAACAAACTCGCAAATAGGGACTAAAGTTAGTACTGCTGTCGTGTACACAACAGTTAAAACTGTTGGCAGTCGCGCCCCCTCCCTTTGCACTTGTTTTTTACCCAGCTATCAACCTCTAACCACGAAACTTATAAAAGGCGAATTGTAATACTCCTGGCCTAGTTTACAAATGTATTTTGGTTTGTCATAAGGTTGCGTAACGAATCCGAAAACTGAGCTTAAAGTTAGTATTGCTGTCCCATATGTGAACAGTTAAAACTGTTAGCCCATAGGGTCGCAACACCCCTCTCTTTGGCCACGTTTTTAACATATTAAACGACATTTTTAGACAAAACTTAAATAACGAAAGTTATAGACGACATGGCCTAGTTTTCAAAACATCTTTTTCTTTGTAATTTCATTAAGTAACGAGTCTAGAAATTGATTGTAAAATTCTGCATTTGTCCCCCGAATTTTATAAATAAAACTTAATTTTTAAATTCATTTTGTTATAACTTCGAGCATTTGTTTAACACGTTTAGAGACTAAACCAAGTGTCGATTGAATTAACTAGTAAAGTACTTACAACTAGGGGTGTGCACGGTTTGATTTGGGTCAGTTTTTGGCTAAAATCGAAACCGAACCGAAATATTCGGTTTTTATAAAACCAAAAACCGAAACCGTTCGGTTTTTGGCAGTTTGGTTTTTTCGGTTTCTCGGTTTTTGCGGTTCGGTTTTTTTGGTTTTTTGGTTTTTTTGGTTTCAATCCGTTTAAATTTGGTTTTTGCTAATTTATATTAATAAACTTGTTTTAGGTAGAAAATTGGTTATTTTTTAAATTTTTTGCACTAGTTTTTGACCTAGCTATCGACCTTTAACCATGAAACTTATAAAAGGAGAATTGTAGTACTCCTGGCCTAGTTTACAAATTTATTTTTAGTTTGTCATAAGGTTGCGTAACGAATCCGAAAACTAAGCTTAAAGTTAATACTGATGTCCCATATGTCAACAGTTAAAACTGTTAGCCCATAGGGTCGCGACACCCCTCCCTTTGGCTACGTTTTTTACATATTAAACGATATTTTTAGATAAAACTTAAATAACGAAAGTTATAGACGACATGACCTAGTTTTCAAAACATCTTTTTGTTTGTAATTTCATTAAGTAACGAGTCCAGAATTTGATTGTAAAATTCTGCATTTGTCTTCCGAATTTTATAAATAAAACTTAATTTTTAAATTCATTTTGTTATAACTTCGAGCACTTATTTAACACGTTTAGAGACCAAACCAAGTTTCGATTGAATTAACTAGTAAAGTACTTACAACCTAATTTCTAAAATGTCCGATATCGTAATTTACATGTTTAATGGTAAGAGATTATTACCCGATACATTTGGCCAATTTTCATGAATAACCACATTCTAAATAAGTAATATTTCTCAAACTCAAACATAATACTAAGGACAAGATTGCATACATTGTAGTACATTACATGATTAGTAATATGTGTACTATTCATTTAGGTAGCAGATAAAGTTTTGCATTGTTTTTGCGTGCACCATTTACCTTGCTCGTTTCATATTTATTGCTACCTCATTAAGGTGAGTTTATAGTCCCCATCTTATATTTTTCAATCATTTATCAAATCTCGAGGATGAGATCATGTTTGTTTTACAAAATGGATGCAAGTACATTTTAAATTCAAATATTACGAGTTTGCCTAAGTAGCTATAACCCACTATGCCCATCATCATGAACTGTTAATTACTGGATTGTAAGCGCGAATGTTATGAATAGATCTATTTGGGAATTAACATCCCCGTTCGGGCAAGTAGCACTTGCTAGTATTTCGGTTGAACAGAACGACGAACGCATACCATGTCGGACTCATAGATGTTACGGGTTGAACATCTACATTGGGCACCATCATTTATATGTAGTTGATACATACATTGTTGAGCTTCAGTGTCATAAGCTTAGTTCATATCGTAATACATTTTTTTGATATTGTATTTGTTGCTTTATTACAGGGAAATCTATCCATACTCAGGATGATGCAAGTCAAAGTTCAGGTGGAGGACTCAAAGAAACTCTATCCATACTCAGGATGATGCAAGTCAAAGTTCAGGTGGAGGACTCAGAAGGCCTGTGCAACCTGCACGTGTCTGTTCCTACACCGATTTCATGAAATGCCAACCCTTGAACTTCAAGGGAACTGAAGGCGTTGTTGGCGTGTCTCAATGGCTCGAAAAGATGGAATCAGTATTCCACATTAGCAGTTGTGACGTTGACAATCAAGTGAAGTTTGCTACCTGCACTCTGCTAGGTGCTGCACTAACCTGGTAGAATGGTCATGTGAGAACCTTAGGTCATAATGCTGCCTATGCTATGACTTGGGGGACTCTCAAGAAGAAGTTGACGGACAAATATTATCCAAAAGGTAAAATCAAGAAACTAGAAATTGAGCTATGGAATCTTAAGGTTAGGGGAAACGATGTTGCAGCTTATACTCAGCATTTCCAAGAACTAGCCTTGATGTGCACCAAATGTTTTGCTGATGAGACCAAAAAGGTTGACAAGTACATCAGTGGATGATCCGTTCTGACTACACCTTAAAATATATATAATATAATGAAATATCAAATATATAGTAAGAATAGTCTAAAAGCAGAATCAA